>NQII01002496.1:282859-332036 GCA_002778355.1 Clitarchus hookeri | reverse complement strand
GGCTCAATATGAATTAGTTTTGTTATAGAAGTGTATCAAGTTGTAAATTGTTTGTATTTCCTATTTATTAAATAACAGAGGGTTGAGGTGGACAGCACTGTACAATGGTGGCAGTAGCTTACACAGTATTAATGATGAAAGTGAGTTTCTACTTCGAAAGTTCTAATATATATTGTAGAATGCTGTATTTCTGCTAGAAAAAAATTCAATACAGTAAGATTTTGAGACAACTGTTTAAAATGGTTTGTGATTCATTGCATTTTAGCACATTCACACTAAAATAAGAAGTAATGTCCTGCAATTTGACAATTTTCCATTTTCGGTCACCACATAAAGATGCGTCTAAGTAACACCTATACCTTTAAACTGATGAAGGAAAATAAAATTTTTGTATCAAACATTTTGTATTACTAGAATTGTATTTAAATATGATCTTAGCACATTTTCACAAAGAACAAACTCCTGCAATGAATGGTAGCAAAATCATAATTTTTAAGTGTTCAATGTAGTTAATATATTTTTGTAATATTTAATTTAGCATTTTAAAATATACATGTTGTTCTCACCTGAAAGAGAACCAACATGGAATATATGGGGAAAGGAACCGTACAAACCTGGCTGGCCTACAAGACATACACACACGTCATTCTTGGATAACCTGATGAACAAACAAACTGAAATCAGGGTTGACACCACACAATAGGTAACTCCTTCCTAACAAATCCTTGACCCAATGTGGCCTGGTATTGAACTAGGAACATCAAAAGTGAGAGGCTAGTGAGTAAACATTTAACCAATCATAGATTTAAATTTTTCATATATATATGGTACAAATTTTTTCACTGTCTTATACCTACATCCATCACTCGACTTGAAATAAAGGGAACTACGTTGTTACTTGAAAACAATTCAAAGCAATGTAGTTCCGGTTTTTTTTTTTCACCTCCGAAAAGTGTTTTATAATAGCAGTATGCATTTCATGTACTGCTGTGATAAAATACAAAATATACACATAAAATTCTGTTGCAAATGATTTTCTGAACATTTATTTGGATTGTGATGTCTGTTTTAACATGGTAAGGATGAAGCATCGTAAGTGGTGGTGAACACCCGCAAGCTCCTTTGTCGCACCTTTCTGGAACCTTTGATGGGCAAACTCGGGCCCAAACGTCAGCAAGTCCTCCAAGTCCTGAACCGGGCCAAGAATTCCCTGGCAGTACCTGAGCACAGCGGTAACGTCAGGCAGGGTGAGTAACGATGGTAGCTGGGTGGCAGCCGCAGCCGCGGACCCACTCAGGGCACCCAGATACATGCGGAGGGTCCTTGCATTGAGCTTAGGGTGCAGTTTGGGCAGCAAGGCGAGCAGGAGCTTCAGAATGAGCCCTGCCACAGGTCCTGGGTTTTCCCTCAGCGAGGTCCACAGGGAGTTCAAGACACGCAGGGCGGCATTGGTCCTCCGGGGCTGGTAACGCTCTAGCCTGGCAACGACACCGTCCAGCCACGATAACAGGCCGTAGCTCGATACCAATACGGACGCTGCCTTGGGTATCTTCACAGAGGACTGCATTACTTGCAGAATCAACACCTGCCACAGAAATAGTAAAAAGAACAAGGTTATAACCCTGTCTGTCTAACAGATACAACTGATGTAAGCCNCAACACCTGCCACAGAAATAGTAAAAAGAACAAGGTTATAACCCTGTCTGTCTAACAGATACAACTGATGTAAGCCACCTTGTTAGTGTATATTTTTTAAAATGATAAACAGATGTGAAGAGCACCAATTACAGGTCAACAGATTATGCAAATGTGTTAAAGTATATGGTTCAAAATATTTTAGACTACATAAAATAAAGAGTAGAAGTAACATAAAGTAAGAAGATAGGGAACTATGTACACATTTTGGAGATAATCAAAAAGGAAAACAATGCAAATGTTTTACAAAAATTGAAAAACATACTGTGTATTAAATGAAAGAAAAATGTTTTTGTATCCAAGCATAAATTAATGAAAGCCTAGAATTTTAAATACAGTAAAAATTAGTGTACGAAATTTCCTCCTCACCCCTGTTGCACATTCATTACTGTACTGCCTCAAAAACAAGTATACTATCTGATGAAAAGTATTCTCACACCTTACCATTTACACTTTTCCTCTTACGCAAATAAATTGATATTAAGGTTGCTGCCTACCCGAAGCTTCTTCCCACATTCGAGGCCGAGAAGTGCAAGAGCAATAAGACGACACTGCCACGTGCATAAAGTACGCAATTGCCGCTAAGCACAAGGCTCTGAACTGGCGTGCAGTGTTGTTGTCGCACTGCGTGTACCTATGGGACTTTTAGTGGTGACCCTATTATTTTATTGGTGGAAAGTCTGCAGTAAGGTACAGTGCGGGGTCCTTGAGTAGTTCTGTATGGATTTGATGGATATATTTTGAGCTACAGTGCTTTGAAAAAAGCAGTTTTTAACAGTTTCAGAGTACTCGGAAATGGTGTTTCTAACATGCGTGACATTTTGAAAGTACTCAACAGTCCTTGTCTGAAGTGTGTGTTCTTTTCGTAAAACAGCACATTGGGCACATTTTTAATAGTTTTGTAGAAAAACCTGTATTTCAAACTCTCTGCAATGCAGTTCAAGTGATAGATAGGCAGGAGCCTTAAACTGACTCAACATTTTCTGCTATTACAGCCTCCAACTCTGTCAAAAGCAATTTAATTTAATTTCAGCACACTGGCAATAAATATTATGACATGTCATAAAGTGCAACTATCTCTCTCTTTACTCCTTTTCCATTTCCCTCAGATTATTCTGGCTGGATCAGTTTTATAGTGAATGTCACGAATTTATTATCACCCAACCTCCTTCTTAGGGCCTGACCTAGGTACTACTGATGGCTAAAGGGCCCAGGCTAAAGGGCCCACTGTTCTTGAATTGAGGGATTGCAACAATGTTATAAGAGTCAGTAATTAAACCCTGCTGTGTTACAGTGTATCTCCATAGAATTACCAGTCTAGTCCTTTGGAGTTTAACACTTTTNCAACACCTGCCACAGAAATAGTAAAAAGAACAAGGTTATAACCCTGTCTGTCTAACAGATACAACTGATGTAAGCCTCCTTGTTAGTGTATATTTTTTTAAATGATAAACAGATGTGAAGAGCACCAATTACAGGTCAACAGATTATGCAAATGTGTTAAAGTATACGGTTCAAAATATTTTAGACTACATAAAATAAAGAGTAGAAGTAACATAAAGTAAGAAGATAGGGAACTATGTACANCGGTTCAAAATATTTTAGACTACATAAAATAAAGAGTAGAAGTAACATAAAGTAAGAAGATAGGGAACTATGTACACATTTTGGAGATAATCAAAAAGGAAAACAATGCAAATGTTTTACAAAAATTGAAAAACATACTGTGTATTAAATGAAAGAAAAATGTTTTTGTATCCAAGCATAAATTAATGAAAGCCTAGAATTTTAAATACAGTAAAAATTAGTGTACGAAATTTCCTCCTCACCCCTGTTGCACATTCATTACTGTACTGCCTCAAAAACAAGTATACTATCTGATGAAAAGTATTCTCACACCTTACCATTTACACTTTTCCTCTTANCTGTACTGCCTCAAAAACAAGTATACTATCTGATGAAAAGTATTCTCACACCTTACCATTTACACTTTTCCTCTTACGCAAATAAATTGATATTAAGGTTGCTGCCTACCCGAAGCTTCTTCCCACATTCGAGGCCGAGAAGTGCAAGAGCAATAAGACGACACTGCCACGTGCATAAAGTACGCAATTGCCGCTAAGCACAAGGCTCTGAACTGGCGTGCAATGTTGTTGTCGCACTGCGTGTACCTATGGGACTTTTAGTGGTGACCCTATTATTTTATTGGTGGAAAGTCTGCAGTAAGGTACAGTGCGGGGTCCTTGAGTAGTTCTGTATGGATTTGATGGATATATTTTGAGCTACAGTGCTTTGAAAAAAGCAGTTTTTAACAGTTTCAGAGTACTCGGAAATGGTGTTTCTAACATGCGTGACATTTTGAAAGTACTCAACAGTCCTCGTCTGAAGTGTGTGTTCTTTTCATAAAACAGCACATTGGGCACATTTTTAATAGTTTTGTAGAAAAACCTGTATTTCAAACTCTCTGCAATGCAGTTCAAGTGATAGATAGGCAGGAGCCTTAAACTGACTCAACATTTTCTGCTATTACAGCCTCCAACTCTGTCAAAAGCAATTTAATTTAATTTCAGCACACTGGCAATAAATATTATGACATGTCATAAAGTGCAACTATCTCTCTCTTTACTCCTTTTCCATTTGCCTCAGATTATTCTGGCTGGATCAGTTTTAAAGTGAATGTCAAGAATTTATTATCACCCAACCTCCTTCTTAGGGCCTGAACTAGGTACTACTGATGGCTAAAGGGTCCACTGTTCTTGAATTGAGGGATTGCAACAATGTTACAAGAGTGAGTAATTAAACCCTGCTGTGTTACAGTGTATCTCCATAGAATTACCAGTCTAGTCCTTTGGAGTTTAACACTTTTNTCGAGGATCGTTCCTCTGTTGGTAACCGCGACGTCACATGGAGAGTTGAAGTCAGAGAAACAAAAAAAGAAATTGCCAGCTATGCATCATGTGTCAAAGTAGAAACACGTACTACGAGCTGCAAAACAGTGCTATCCATCTTCTTAGAGGAAGGGAAAGAGGCTTGCCCAAAGTACCACAATCGTGAGAAACGCAGTCTGAAGCATAGTCTGTTTATGGATGACTCTACGGGGTCAATGTAACAAAACATTAGGCAAAAGGCATTTAAATCAATCAAATTTAGAGATCTCCATTCACTAGGGAGTGAAGCAGAACCTCTCTCTTCCGTCCTCTCCACGGACAAATTGCGCAGATGAAGGGCAGTTTATTTGATGATCATTACAAAAAAGTGTGTGTGTGGAATTAAGACTTTGAGACTGCAGTAAGTGTACCTTTGACATAACTACCCTAATTGCTCTAGCTGCAAGACTGAAGCAAATTTCTGAATAAAGTGCCTGCTAACATTTGGCTTCTTATCAACCATTTTTACAGTGTGATTTTAAACTGCATGCTAGGGAGTGGGTTATCAGGCCGTTCATAATGGACTAAATACCATTGGCAAAGACCAGATAAAAATAATGGGGAAAAGATTTCAAGAAATAAGAACAGGTTCTCACAATCAGACCAAACTAATCTAACTTTGCAGTAGTACTGCATGTTCTATTAACTTTGTGTGTATATATGTGAGTATTGTGAGTCACTCATGTCACCCACATTTGTACTTGATCATTTCTAATTAAGCATGTGTTTATTACATGACTTCCAAATGAGAAAAAACTTAAAACATTGAGCACTGCTTAATCTATTCTCAATTACATTTTATGCAAAAATCAGAAGATTTATAAACAAAATACACGTTTATTTTTAAAAGCAAAAGTCTTTTGGATATTAATATATAGTATACCACAATGCCATGCACCTCCACTTATCATTACAAAAATGTAAACTTTTTTACCAGTATACATTTTTAGCCAAAGTAAAAATTTTTTTTCAATAAAATGAAATAGATAAATAAATAAATAAAGAAATAAATAAACAAACAATTTTTGAATACTGTAAAATGATCATGCCTTCATCAAACACTGATCAGTGTACAGTCAGCCAATATGCATGCACACAGGACAACTGCAACACATGCAAGGCGGGCTGCAGTGGAAAAGGTGCTGGCATGCAGTTCTTATTGACGTAGTATTGTTCTACTGTATAAGGAATGCTGGTTTCCACTCATATTTTGATATCAAAATCCAAAGTCGAAAAACGTAAACGAGTAGTCATTGACAAAACGGACAAAACTCAAATCTAAAACTAAGTAAAATCTTATCTCAATAAAAATGGTCTAAGTGTCAACAGACAATACAGTCAATTCCAACTGCAATCTGCAATCAAAATCCAATAAGAAAAGCCAAAAATCAAAGTTTCAACAACACAACTGAAAAATGTATCCCAAAGCTATAAACACTGCGCACAAAGGCATAGGAACATGGCCATGGTATGATCACAAGATAAAAGGTGCTCATGGGAGGGAAAGGGAAGATCCGTAACCCGCACTGTTATTGGCTACCGCTGTTGCTATGCACACGTGATTGGAGAGTATCCAAGCTCCATGCGCTCAGAGTTGGAGGAAGATGGGTGCCATGGTGAGCGAGTAGAAAAAAATCAGGGGGGAGATGGAGGAGGGGGAGGGGGCAGAGAACAAAGGAGTCCTTCATGACACCATGTGTCATGTGAAGTCTATCTCGCTAGCCGCAAGTTCAACTCAAAGTTACTGTGGCCAGAGTTTTTAGTGGATTTTAACCAAAGTTTTGTTGTTATTCGTGTTTTAGCAGATGGTTTAAGGGTACTTACTGAGAAATAACTACATATTATTGCAGTGGGCCGGTAAAAGAATTTTTTTATGTTTTCAATGCAATTTATTACATTTAGCAAGGATTATTTATTCTTTTCAAAATCTTTGTGATTTTTTTTGACAGTTCCTGAAAGCTTTTACTTAAGATTACCATTTTTGTTACTTCTGTACAAATACATATTTTTAGAATTTAACAAACATTGTGACATGTTTTCTTTTGAATGGTGGACAGTGTGTAACAAAAATGTTGAACTTAAAATGTGTATTTGTGAGTGATAGATAAAACTTAACATCNTGAATGGTGGACAGTGTGTAACAAAAATGTTGAACTTAAAATGTGTATTTGTGAGTGATAGATAAAACTTAACATCACATACTGATACATGCAAAATTTAACATTTTCAAAAGTACGTACTTAAAACGTGCACAAATTTATATCTCCAATGGAGCTACATCATGACAGCTGAAAGACCAGATCAATTATTACTATGCATAGTGGAATTATTATTCTATCTGAATTAATCAAGTAACATATTTATATGGGCAGCCTGTATTTTCTGAATGCCACAAGATGCTCAGAAACCACCAAACTGACTGCAAAATACAATACATGACATATTTTGCACACCTGACCACTGTTCACTTAAACATTTTTAAAGTTAGAAGAAATGATATTCACTAATAATTTAGAAGACAAATTTTTTTCTACCCATCTCTAAATGCAAAGACCATAGACTGAAATTAAACATCACAGCAGTCTAAACTATTTGAATGGTAAGGTTTCTAAATCTGAATTATTTATAATCCATAGTTGCAGGCACTTTCTTTTGAACAGCAAACTTTATTTGCAGACATTGTTCTCAAGAATCACAAATATTTTGAAACATTAAGTACTGCAACAATTCCTTTTCATTTACTGTATCTAAACTTAATGGCAACGGAGAACCAAATGCTATGTGTAATTTAAATTTTCTCGCTCCATGCTTGTATCTCTTGTCTCCATATTGCCTGAGAATGCTCCTTTGTTGTTAACTACCTTCATTCTTCTAACTGTCCATCAATCAATACTTTTCTCCACCCCTCCTTATTTACCTGNCGTATTGCCTGAGTTGTTAACCTTTGTTGTTAACTACCTTCATTCTTCTAACTGTCCATCAATCAATACTTTTCTCCACCCCTCCTTATTTACCTGGATGTAAATACTCCTGGAAACAGTACATTACTCAACCAAGAAAGANTGGATGTAAATACTCCTGGAAACAGTACATTACTCAACCAAGAAAGAGGAGGGGAGGGAAGAGGCAGGGCCCAATTGGAAGGGAGAAGGGGATGTAACACATTCCTATTCCTTTGTTGAAAGTGTATGCATATGATGGACAAAAAATAAATAAATAAACGTTTTGAAAATTTGTTATTGAATATGATTGTGCATTAAAAAATTTTTCCAGGTATAGCAAATTTATGCTATAGCCCACTTTCATTATGGCATGGTTCTACTGCAACATATGGAAAGATTGTATGCAAAGAATTTTATATAAACTTTCTGTTGAAAACAATACAGGTAATGAAATTTAACGCATGTTGCACTTGCAACATCAGTATTTGATTAGGGATGGGTCAGTTCTAGTTGTCGGTTATCGGTTCCACCGATCCTTAGTTTAGAGAACCGGAACTGGAAACCAAAGTTAATATTCTTGGTTCCATAACTTTATTTATAACAGCAATCGCCATTGTTCCCACTAAATTTGTACTACTGTATGTACAATAATAGTTTGAATGCAAAATTTATTTGGCAGAAAAATAGTACACGTCACGCGAACACAATTTCACTACTGTAAACAAACAAGTCTGTCAACCAAGAACTAAAAGAACTGCCATATAAGTCACAGAATCCTAGTGTGTGCATCGTGCATTAGATTTTCCACGCTTTTGATACATCAATCAATCAAATGAACTATTAGAGAGGTCAATCAAGAAAAAAGGCATCCATGTAAACTGTTGATATGCATCAGTGGAAACTACTGTCATTGCATCTATGACATAAACACAATGCTTGGAGCACTTTGAGGTTTAAGTTTTTATTATAGCAAGTTTACACATGGCATTGGTACCGAAAAGGTAGTTCTTTATTGTAGATGAGATATTCCTTATATTTACCTAAAGAGATAAACAGCAAATAACGGCTTCCGGAGTGTAGCAGTATTTTTTTATTCAAAGTGAAAATTAATTCTATGCAAAATTTTTAATGTGTGTAAAAAACTGATTTCTCAGGGCGAGTTGAAAACTACATTAATGTTAATCACTCAAATTTGCTTTTAATAGAAAAAACTGTCAACTGATCTTTAAGAACCGGAACTGAACCAACAACCAGTAAAAAGTGAAACAGACACATTCTTATATTTATTACTGGAAAAAAACCACAACCAATTTTTTATGAACCAGAAATATCAGTAGCAGCCAATAAAAATATTGTATGCTAGTATGGATTTGCACTACACACACACACATCCGTGCGCAGGCACACAAGCATGCACGCACACAAACGTGCACACACACTCTCTCGCACACACGCACCATCAAGAAGATTAGCATAAGGCATAAAATACCTTGCATTGTTCATCAGCGAGAACTGAAGAATAGAATGTCATTATCATTTTATAGACAACTGCTTTGTGTACCAAGTTGAAATCAACTTCCCGCCTGATTCCAGAGTGCAGAACCTCAAGGATGAACTGACGATGATCTCTGCAACACAAATGATTCAACTTCAACAATTTCTAAATTAACTCAAACACAATAACAACCAAATGTTGGTGACTAATTGCTGTAACTGGATAGAAAGAGTCTCAATGCTTTGGTTACAGACATATTTGTATATTGTGATAAATTAGCAAAAGTATGTTACAGTAGCAAATAAAACAAATTCTTAAATTGTTAAACCAGTGTTATTAACATCAATGGTAATGCGGCTTGTATACAGAAATGAATAAATACAGTGGAATAGCGGCATAATGTAAACTGTGCCTGCTGCCCCTCTCATGCCCCCACCGACGCATGTAGGCCGGCTGTGCAGAGGGATGGCACCTCCCGCCTCTGGCTCATGGGGCCAAGGTGTTGTAGTGGCCAGACTACTTGCCTCCCACCTAGGTGAACCGGGTTTGATTCCCGGTGGGATTACTCCTGGATTTTCGCATGTGGGAATTGTGGTGGACGATGTCACTGGTCAACGGGTTTCCACTGGGATCTACCATTTCCCCCACTCTTGCATTCTGGCGTTTCTCCCTACTCGCCTCACTTCACTCTCATCAGCTCTCAAAGCCTTGATGTTAAGAGCCGCTCAAATCTTCCCACTCCACTCTCTCACTCACGCTCTCTTGATCTTTACCCGCATCCCCCACTCTCATCACTGGTTGGACGGTATATAAGAGGTTTCGAACCCCGTCTCAGGCTTTGTTTGTCACTGACTGGTCTGCCGGCCACACTGTAGCATATGACCAGTTGCTGTTTACATGCATTGGCATCACCCATGGTAGCTTTATGCCGTACTTGCAGAGGTCGCCCTCGCCCCAATAAACCACCGTGTTACTGCAATAGGCAGACCCTTGGTTAACCTAACTTTGTCCTTGAAGCAGCCATTTTAGGTACAGGCTGGAGTGTGTGTCATCTATTTTGGCAATGTAACAAACAACCACATAAATCCGAGTCAGTTCTTCTCACTCTCAGACCACTTTGTTTTCTGAAACCTGCTTCTTACTAGCCCTATTTGACCACCATCTGCTCTACTACATCGAGGGAAGGCATGGGTGTGCAACACCCTCCTCCACGTCCTTCAGGCTTGTGTAGTTCTGCACCCTGCTCCAAAGGTGATAAAGACATAAGTGCAGATCTCGCCAGGTCAGTCACCAGTGTGGGCAGAGTGCTAAGACCTAGGTCTACATTGCCGGCGGATTCACCCAGACTGAGCTTCAATCCTGTTCTCTGAGGGTGAACCACGGTGGGGAGATTGAGGTAGCTCAATTAGGAAACAAATTCATGAACCTTTGTGGGGACTACGGGGTCAGCTACATCCTGCTCCTCCGGAACGCCCAGGATGGGGCTGCAAGCCCGGCAGGGAGTTTGTGCTGGAAAGAGGTCTGCTTTCCTGAAGGCCCGCCCCACATATTTCCCTCAGTTTCTCATGTAAATTGCTGCACATGCAGTTCCTCATAGGACATCCATTCTTCCCCCCTACCCCTCTCGCTATTTCAGACCCTATGCCTCAATGGAGGGCTGGACACCAGAAGGCTGCTCGGAAAACTCACCAGGAAGGAGGTCATTGGGAGGGTTTGTTGGGGAATGCCTCTGTGTATATGGAACTGAGGGCTGAGGCTGCATGGCAGAGGGACGCCTTCATAGGCAGAATGCCTGAAAGGGGTCATCAGGTCGGACCAGGGTTCGCTCCTGGCTACATGCATGGCTGCTTGTCAGTTCCTAAGAGTGATCTCGCCACTGCCTCCAACTCCACCCCGTCCCAAGCCTGCAGTTACTTGACAGCCTACCTAGTCATCGCCATCAGGAGGATTCAATTTCAACAAGACCCAACCGCCCACGTTATTGCCACTCCTGCTACAGCTATTGTTCAGCCAGCTACCATACTAGTACCATCTAGCATCACCTGACCAGTCATACAAAATCCGGCCTACCAGGTTAGGCTTAAGCAGTCATTACTATCTTTGAACTGGCTACGACAGTCACTCGCTCAGTCATCAGACCAGCCTCGCTCAATCCTCTCCAGACTGCCAAGTAATCCAGTAAATAAGGTCCCGGCTTCACGACCTTAGGTGCTGATGCCAATGCCTGCCTGATCTACACATGGCGAGGCATCATGTACAAATTGAAGGAAGGGCTAGGAATGTGTTGCATTCCTTTTCCTTTCTCTCTCTCCAATGTGGTCTGTCTCTTCCTTCCCTTCTTTGCCTTGTTGATTGCTGTCCCGTTCCTTGGTACAGTTGCATTTAAAGAAACAGGTAGGAGTGGAGAAAAGTATTTATCGATGGTCTGCTTGAACAGGGGAGTTACAGAATGATAAAGGAAAATGCTTAAGTAAGAGGGAGACGGGTACAACCACAGACAGGGAGAGAATTGAAATTACTCAGCATCTGTTCTAAGTCAGTATAAAGTCTAATTCTTCAAATGTTTTTGCAATTGTGAAGGCAATGTGAGCAAAAGTGAAATTAGCTGACTGTAAAGTATTTTTTCTTTGACTTTGTTTACATTAATAATGCAAAATAAATAACGGTTTTTGTTTCAAAAATTACAAGTGCCTGCAGCTACAGAGTGCAGTTAATATTTAGCTCTAATTTTAATAATCTTTTAAGAACAAACACATGTGTAAAGTGCCATTAGATGTCGTGCTGAACCGTAATTTGTGTCCAACTTGACAACTTCTAAGCATGTAAAAGCATTCAGAAAACTAGGTGTGTTCATAAAAAGGAGTGAACAATAATAATGTGTAACAGGATGCTGCAATGTAAATTGGTTTATAATGATATTTTGCTACAGCAATAATTAATTTTACCATCATCAGTGCTGTTATAGGGAGTTGTTACTTACATGCTTTATCGAAAGGAAATGTTCTTTTTGTGTATAATGTGTGATAATTTATATTTGTCACAGACAACTCTCGCTGTCTCACTCTAAATACGAAATACAAGAAAAAATGGGATGTTACATAATTTTATACACTGGACTCAAAAAGTTATTTTCCAGGAAGTAAGGTCTTCTTTATGTGAACCATCAGGTCAATATTACACAGCGTACATTACTATTATGTGCAGTGTTTTGATATTGTATTCCCAACCAGACTGATGGTTGCCTCAATAGTTATTGACTTCCTACTTCTGAGATCCCTGGTTTGATCCCAGGGGACTGATTAAATATTGCTACACTATCTAGAGATGCAATGCAGAATTTGCAACTACATTGCTCAATGGTGGTAATAAATACACATGAAACTCCACATGAGATAATGGATGCAATGAGGAACACAGTTTTTCTTTTCTTTGCGCTGCATCAGTGCAAACGTCCAGCAGTCACATTTAATTGCACTCCAGGCTGTAGTGCCTTGGGTTCTTGGGCATCAAGTTTGGCAGATAAGAATATGATGTAAGAGTTTTCTTGTGGTACTTTGGTTTATTCATTACATTCCTCCCACAAAATGTGAGCTCATCACAGGTCTGACCCTAAGCAGGCGCACAGAAATAACAAGAACACTATAAGAGACAGGATCTCCAAATTTCAGTGCGCCGTGAATCATGAATGTTAAGGGTTCCAACCCCTGCATCTATTTTGCGCAATCGAGGCCTCAAAATATGTAAGTTCTAAGGCAGACTTGCTCACTCATCACTTGGCTGAACATGACTTTAGGCTGTAACACTCTACTAAATATAAAAGTATGGTGCATGTCTAAAGACCACTTTAAAGTTTCTGTACAGAAAAGTTTGCATCTAAAACTGATTCTGGAAACACCTGCTTTAGCATTTTTATATAAAAAAAAAAAAATCCTTGGAGTTGAAATGTGAACTTAAAAACTTTTCTTTGGCCATGAAATGTTTCTTAAATGCTTTTTGTGTTAAGAGAGCAATACAAAATATCCAACCATTTTTGAATTACATGTTTTATATTAAACCACTGCAACTTTCTTTATCTGCCAGCCAAGCAGAGCCCTTATTGAGTGTGATGAACTCACTTGAAGTAGACATCGTTGCTGTGGAAGAGGCGCAGAAAATCGGGCACTGTGTGCAGGTTGAGTGCGGGGCGTAGGCACACATAGTTGTGGAGGGGTAGGAAGAGGTTGCTGAGGGGGTTGGAGATGTGGTGAGTCGCCTGGGCAAGGTACACTGTGGTAATGGAGGGCAGCTGGGGCACTTCCGGGCCCTCTGGCACACCATCCCGCAGGGCGTCCACCAACTGCAGCCACAGCTGCTTCTCCTTTTTCTGCCTGTTACCACACACAGATCCTCCTGCAGTAACTACACAACTTAACTGGCTATAAACGCAAGATTATATGGTCAACAGTGATAAAATCGAAATAACACCATAACAAATAAATACACCGTGTCACACTGAATTGTAATTAAAAACACAAAGTACATTAACCTAAATTTAGCAAAAATATACACTTTTATCTGTAAAGTAATAATGTTTTCTTTCAAAATTAATTAACTAAGTTGTAATAAAAATAATGTAAATTTTCAACTTATTGATTTCTATAACATACTAAACAACGAGAAAAGAGAAAAAAAAATTATCTGTTGTTAACATTTAGGTTGCTGAGTGAATAGAAGCAGTAAGTAACAAATGCTCCACAGATACTGTACAAATAAAATAATAATTAAATAAGATAAGCAAAATCGTAAATATTAATGGANTAACAAATGCTCCACAGATACTGTACAAATAAAATAATAATTAAATAAGATAAGCAAAATCGTAAATATTAATGGAATATAAAAATTGTTTTAATTTCCAAGATACATTGTTTTTCTCCGTAAAATCATATTAAAGCCATTCTTGCAAAAAATAATAAATAAACAACAAAACAACAACTTTTGAAAGGTGGATGTATTCAAAGTATTAAACCAGTAATAGTGATGATATGGTTTTCTGTGCTGCTTCATAACGAGAACTGCACTTTAAACCACTTTCCATGAAATTATTGGTTACACAATGGTTTATGAAGTGAGGGACTCTGTGTTCAAATTACTGAAAAATATTATGAATTAGTTCAGCACAAAAGAACTTTCCTTCCTTTCTCCTGTGGGTTTGTAGAAAGGCAGAAAAATTGGTGTGTTAATAAGTTTAGGGTATGAGATACATATTTTTTCTTTAGGTTTAATGTACTACAAAATAAATACTGTACAATCCATTTTTATAACCTCTGATTTTTAAACCTNATTTTTTCTTTAGGTTTAATGTACTACAAAATAAATACTGTACAATCCATTTTTATAACCTCTGATTTTTAAACCTTTCTGCATTTTTACACCACATTAGTTTAGTGCAGTGCAAATTATCAGAAATTTTTTTTTTCATAGACACTTTTCTAGAGACCAGAAAACAGTATTGCAAAATGTAGGGAAGAGTGAGAGTAAAATTATGCTGTAAAAATTGTAACTGGACTACAAATGTGCATTACGGGCACAGTTTTTACTAATTTGTAGTGGTCTTGTGTATAGCAGTATACACAAATCTCATACAGTAGAACCCTGTTATAACATTTCTCAAGGACCCCAAGAAATGCCAGCCATATAGAAGAAAAAACTTTGTATGAGGGTAATTTTTATTGAAAAACATGTTTGTGGACCAAGAGAAGGCAGCTGTTATAAGAGGGGACGTTATAACAGAGTTCTACTGTATTTGTCCCTCTCCTATGACAAAGATACTTCTTTACCTCCTACAAATGAACTACAATTTCAGTCCCGATTTTAAGAAGTGTAACTATTCCCAGGAATTACTTCATAAAATTGCTGACTTCGTAAAATCGAGACACACCAAATTGACCCCTCATAACCAAAAATGGTGTTAAAAGTATGGTTTTTCACACTAGGTCTGTGTTTCATTGTCTTTTGTGAAAAAATAACATGTTAAAGAATATTTATTTTATTCAATAGACCTTATCCAAATTAAATAAAACCCCACAAATAATTAAAAATCAAGCATCGTGCTACTTTCAGCAACTGTGAATTCCATTTTTAAATGCTTCTACTGTAGTGAGAAAACCAGAAGTGTGTGTGTATGTATATATATAGTCACATACACATGCGCACATGTGCGCCCACACACACGAATGCACAAACACACAGAGGGAGAGATATTAATTTCAATATGCAGACATCTTTAGAATAAAAATAACCCCAGAAGGTTAAAATACAAAGACAATCCATTATGAAATCTAGCAATTAATAACTACAAGTGTTCAAATTATTATTTAATATTATTTGATTTGCAAAATCTTATGCTGGCACCTAAAATCACATTTTCCATTATGCCATTGCAAACATTTTCTTACATAGAGGAAATAAGCCAAAATAATGCATAGCACAATTCATAAACTGGTGTTTACTATAAGTACTAGAATTCAAAACAAATTTTTTTTACAAAATATATTTCTAACCACTTTAAGTAAATTCCTTGACCTCATTCCCTGACTCTTCCATTAATGCAGAATTCCCCAACTTTCCCAGGTTTTCCCTGTTTTACTCGATGCTAGCCATCCTGTAGATCAACACTATACTGAGTTGTTTTGGGGGTAAAACTTGTGCAGCAACTTGCACTATCCTAGCAAAGTTATGCTTTGTCATGTGCGACCAAATTACCTATCGCTTAGGATGTAATGTTATTGTTTGAAAGCAAAACATTTACACTTGAATGCAAGTAAATTATCAGCAAAATGAACTGTTTGTACATTCAAATATTCATATAAACAGAGAAACTCCACCAAAGCACCATGGTATAAGATAAATTCTATCTAATTATACCAAAATAATAAAAAATTTTTAATACATTTTGTGAATTATAAGTACACAAAACAAAACATATTATTTTCTTCATATGACATTAAAATTTACACAATTTTTCAAGTTATCACAATTAGAAAATTTTGAGTTATGTATTAATTATTATTAGTTATCATTACAGGTGACTTTAATTGCACTTCAGCAATACAGCCAAGTGTCCACAATGCTACAGAAGAGCTGAGGTCCAAATTGTGCCCTTTTTAAAGATCACAAAATAAATACATGTTATACTACTGTGCTGGAAGGTTTCTGACACATGGGACAGGAACTTGGTCTCTCCTTCCTTCAGTAGAAACTAAGTCACTAAGCAGAGACAAATATCCCCTCCTTTCCCCTCTGACAGGTGGCAAAAATTAGGTTAAAGTGTGTAGGGTAAGTTTCAAACACCTTTTTTTTTGTTGATTTCAGATATATGTCTTTTATAAAAAATGCCCCCATAAAACAATTTACAAAATTCTTTAAAATATGTTACAATGGTCATTGAATAATTATACACAAGAGTAATAAAAGCCCTAAAATATTACAATAACCAAACAACCCTGACCATATTGTAAAAAATTAAATGCTTTACATAGAAACCCCATAAAAATACAATACAAAAACTTATTTTTTCATAATTAACAAATGGTGAAAAATCCCCCCCCATCGGGACAAAGTTCCAAGGAGCCTAACTTTTGAGTCCCTCTGTGTTTCTCTGCCCAAAAACAGAAAGCCACGCCTTTATATTTTGCTTGTCATTCACATAAAAAAAATCAGAACATTTTCAAGCAATCTTGGATGTTGTTGGCGCTTCTTTGTGACATTACATGCAGCATGCATGCTCCTTGAAGGCTTTGAAGAAAGAGGGTGGACAGGGAAATGTGACGCAACAAGCAGACAGCCGACCGCAGCTGCACGAACTTGGTGATCAGTGCTCCAACAGGCTATTTTTGCACCCGGCGCAACAGGTACGTCCAACATATTTGTATTCCTCCAACTCCCACATAGCTTACATAGAACGATACGTAGGATGTAATTATCATGCAGGTGGAAGTCGGTAGATGTGACATCCATCACATTACACAACCATTTCTCCTGATGGTACCCTCTAAGGGTGCAATAGACCAGAAGTAATGGCTAGCTCCCATTACAAAGCAGCATAAGCTGTAGAGTTGCCCTTCAGAGGCGAGTTCAATGAGATCGAGTCGGGAATCCAATACAAAAATATATAAATAATTTTAACAACAATAACTATTTATTCACCCCACCAAACTTTTTCATTTGGGTGAGTTTGAATCTTAGGCATCTGCCCACTATACTTGAGATGAGACTGCTACAACTCCCAAGATACACCTGTTACTAACACTGGTACTCTTAAGCCTGATACAGATGGACATCTTTTGTGAACAAGAAGGAGAACACCCTCTTGTATTCAAGTCCCATGTACATACTGTACGCACAGTGGTGGTACTTGAATGTTGCAGCACGCCAGTCACTCATGTCCACCACAACACACAAAGATTTTACAAACCAAACCAATAACTAATACACTGCTCTCAAATTAACAATATCAGAATACATGTGTGTACGGGGACTACATAAACGTATAAAANCAATAACTAATACACTGCTCTCAAATTAACAATATCAGAATACATGTGTGTACGGGGACTACATAAACGTATAAAACGCAAATGTAAGCAAACTACTAGCACAAGAAGGTGAACGAAAAATAGAACAGTCTCTAAATGACTCTAGCTAGCATGCAAGCCCTTGCATGCAAGTCACTTGCAAACAAGTTAGCCAGTCACACGATGCAAGTTGACTTGAACAAGAAAGGTGTACGCCTTCTTGTACAAAAAAAGTGAACCGTGTGTAACAGGCTTCACACTGTGGCTATAGGTGTAATTGCAGGCTGATGGCTTCTCTGGTACCATTGCTATGTTTCTAGCCCACCTTGCTGGCCAGCTGGNCTATAGGTGTAATTGCAGGCTGATGGCTTCTCTGGTACCATTGCTATGTTTCTAGCCCACCTTGCTGGCCAGCTGGCCAAACCATCTTCTCTCCTTGTTGGTCCATACTAGCTTACCATCTCCCATCTGCAAATGATCTGGCTTCATCTNGGGCCAAACCATCTTCTCTCCTTGTTGGTCCATACTAGCTTACCATCTCCCATCTGCAAATGATCTGGCTTCATCTGAATTTCCCACCCAACAAGATTACACAAGTACCATCTTCCACTAAATGGAAATTAGTGCAGGGTTGGGCGGAGAAGGTGGGAGTGTTTATTCCTTTTGTCTTTTGGTTCTATATGTTTTGCTTCACTACTCCACAATAACCACAAACATGTGAGACTGAATATGACTGAAGTTGTAAGAAAGACTGGGAGAACAGAGTTCAAAATGAATTTATTGATAGCATGACTGAAGAGGTACAGACATTTATGGAAATACATAAAAGACAAACAAAGTAAAGATAGGAATAAAGAAGAGATAGAAGATATAGGTAACATACCAACTAACCTAGTTAGAAGATTAAAAAAAAAAAAAAAAAATTGCAAAGAATATAACTGTCTGAAAGGAACAAAAGGATTGCCAACCTGCTACTCTCCAGGTTGAAGTAGAAGAGTGCTATGGCATGGCATGCTGCCTGCCGCACAGGGTGGTGATCGCTAGAGAGTGCGGCTATACAGAGGGCCAGCGCACCACTCTGGTGGACCTGGCTGAAGGGCACCGGGTTCTCCGGCGACAGCAAGTGGCTCAGCAGAGGCAGGAAGAAGGCTGGGTCGTACATGAGCGGCTGGTTATTGTGCATCTGGCCCTTCACCTGTTTCACAAAACACCAATAACGCAACATTTCTGTAAGGTTGTCCTAATGTTACTTTTTGTTTAATGAAATGGAAATTAAAAATGTATTCTTATTAATTTTTATGAAACTTAAGTGAAAATAAAATGTATTTTACAAGAACTCAAACTTAATGCACACATCAAAAATAAATTTAATGAGCTGACTGCTTAAGGGAGATCAGTATTTAGCCACATTTGATTCATACTTAAATTTTTTTTTCCCACAAGTTCCAACCCAAAATGTTTAATGAAATTTTTTTGCAAGTCAGAGCCTAAATTATGACTTCTGAAGCTTTATTAAAATGTTACAGCTCCATTGCCTTTCTTAATGTTTGACTACAGACTGACAGAAAGAAACAAGATATGATTTCTTGCAGGTTATTGCAGAAATGATACTTGTAACAGTACAGATTTAAAACCGAGTTTATAAAATGTGCAAACCAATTTTTTATGACGATGATAATAATAGTAGTAATAAATACAACAGTTCTGGGAACATTTCAAGTTTAGGTATGTGTGGTTATTTGAGAGATATGATAAAAACTAACAAGTGGATTCTCTAACAAAAATTTCCCATTGTTAGATAAACCAAACAAACATTTGATAAACATGCAAATATTGCTGAATTAGGAATTTTTGTTTCATTAAGAATTTCAACAACTAACTTTCTTATATAAAAAAAAAATATATATATATATTTGTGTTTTAACATATTGAATATTCACACAACTCTACATTCCTGCCATGCTACCTCACCTCTTTCTGAGTTAACTACCTACACTATGATTTGTGCTCTTCCGAGACACAAAAGCAAGAGAGCACACAATGAAAGTCATATTGGCACATGTGAATCAAATGCCTCACTGCTTCTACACATCATGCACTGAAGTAGCATGCAGTTGTGTAGCATACAAGGAAAGGAGGCTTTAGTACATGGCCTGTATAGTTCTTACATGGAGAACTGCTCATAATTTTATCAGTTATACCATTGTGAAAATGGTATTTTGAGCTACGGCGAATGGCTGAAAAAATTGTGTTTTTGATTATGCAAGATGTTTTGAAAGCTGTAGTCAGCAGTCATTGTATGTGTGCTTAAATCAGAAATACAAGTTTGGTCTAAAAATATGTGCTTCAAAGATTATGCACTGTAGTTTATCCATCACATAGGCCACTGTAAGTACAATATTTTTAATGGATTTCTGCCTATTTGGAGAGGAGTTTTAGGTCACCAACTTGAAAAGGCTTGTACCTACAAGCATTACACTAAAACCATGCTACCACGCAAAAAATCTGTATTTTATTATTATAATAAATCAAAATCTCAATTGTAGATATGCTATGACATGGAGGCTTACGTCAGAGAATGCCAGATCTGCACCAGCACTAAGGCGCATGGGGCCCTACATACTACAGGCATCGCACAACGGGCCACAAGAGCGTGGACCCAAATCGCTGTCGACCTGATGGGACCCTACCAGTGAACCGAGAAGGGTAAACTGTATATTCTGGTGGTCAACGATCTGTTTTATAGGTGGGTTGAGGCCTACCTCCTAGCTAAGAGTGACACTAGAACCATTGTAGCAATCATGGAAAGAGAACTTTTCCCTCGCTGGGGATATCCCTGCTGCATTCCGTCTGATAACTGTCCCCAGTTCATTGGAGCAGCGTGGGAGAATACCTGCCACAGATGGAGAGTCCAGTCACTCTCCGCCGCCACCCGAACGAGGCCTTGAGAGCCTCGCCTAGTGAGCTGCTACTTGGCCGCCCCCTACAATGCCCTAAGGTATGAGACTGGGAAGAGGAGATCAGTAAAATTCCGCAAGCCAAAGAAATTCCCCGAGAAAAAATTAAACGAAGGGACACTGCGTGCCAACCAAGTTCGCTACATCAAACATAAGTATCCGGCACCTACACGACTGCCTGGGGAAGAAATCCATGAAGGGAAGAGCGTGTCAGTGAAAACACGTCCCCTTAGAACCAAAGCCGCACATTTTCACGTTGGCTTCTACCCAAAATGGGAAGGCCCTTATACTGTCATGGAAAAGCAAGGAAACACTCTGTAGGTGTAAGACAGCAGCAATAATGTACGAAAAGTACATATAACACACCGCTGTCGCCACGTGTAGAGCCAGAGCATGGGCGAGTAATAGTGTATAACCCCGCAGACCTCTCTGCGCCAGCCATGTGCCCTGCCGCAACCCACGCATGGGCCCATACCCCTACTATGCCCCCAATATCTCCACAGCTACCGTGCCTGCCTTCGACGGCATCAACGCCAACCAGAGGGATAAGGGAGTCCGCAGTGCCACCTTTGGAGGGCCAATCAACATTCAGAGAGCAGCCTACTCTGCCCTCTGCGAACGCCACAACAGAGGCGGGGAAGACGTCGGCCGCTCGAGGGGACTAGAGCTGAAGCTTTTCTGCAGCAGGTCGCTGAACCCTGTCCCACTAGCCCAGTGCCGCCCGCATCACCAACTGAGCCCCACGCTATGTACCGCCACAGCGTAGAGTGCAGCCCTGATGGGCCTGCCGCACGAGCTTCGAAGGGTGGCCAAGGCGTTATAAGGAGACGCTGTGGATACCGCCCTCTCACCTTCAGTTAGCCAGCACAGAAGAAAGACTCTGTGTGAGTGGAGTGTTCGCACCCCTCACCCGCTTAAAGCCAGCCAACACTCTCTAGGTGTGATGCAGTCCAGGCAGCATCACACCAGCTGAAAGCCTCCACCTCATCGTGTGAAGTGCCCCGACCAAGTGTGAGTGTGTGAGAGTATGTTTAGTTAGTCCTAGTT
This sequence comes from Clitarchus hookeri, assembly GCA_002778355.1. Lineage (NCBI taxonomy): Eukaryota > Metazoa > Arthropoda > Insecta > Phasmatodea > Phasmatidae > Clitarchus > Clitarchus hookeri. The sequence goes on along the minus strand of NQII01002496.1, from coordinate 310,418 downwards.
AAGTGTACGTGTTAGCCAGTTTAGTCTACAGTAGAGTGTGTACAGAAGCAAAACTCCCTTTCATGTAATTAAAAGCTGAGTACCCCCTAGCCAAGTGTGTGCCACGTCAAGAAACCTGCAAGCTAAGGAAACACCTGGTCATGTATTGTGCTCAGCCACCAGGAATGAATGGTTTGTCTGTTCAGCCGATTTCTGTATTGATGTCATAGGCCAAGGTATGCTTCCACAATGTGCACTGGCTCATGAAGGATATCAGTACTATATAATGTTTCTGCTTTCACTTTCTTTCTGTTCACTTGTTTTGCCTTGAAGTAAAAGTAGTAGACCAGCCAAGGAAGTATTATACCCTAGATGAAAGCATGCCTGGAAGCCAAGTTAATAATCCTGTGCCAACTATTTTGTGTACTTTTGTATACCTCTATAATATACTAGTATTTGTACACCCACCACATTTGTATTACTTTTGTACCAATGTGTACCACCTTTCTACTATTTTTGTACCACTCATTGTACTTTGCTATTGTATAGTAAAGCACCTCATGCTAAGATAATTAGTTCACTCTTAAATATTTGTTATTACTAATGTTTAGTAATGAGCCCAATACTTGAATGGCTAGACCATTCCAAACTACATTTTTTTTACTCACGTGTTGTTTTATATAACCACTCTCTTAAGATTTTTACGTGTCTTAAACTACATCTCTCACTAGTATTTTGTTACTCAAGTTAATACTTGCTCTTATTATTGTGTACCATTTTTACCTAAATCTCGTGTTAAAATCTTGTTTAACCTTGTTAGATTGCCTCACGTGCACATTGCTACTATTGTTTACCTGTATTCACGTTGCACCTAATGTTCTTATTCATTGTTTACCTTTGTGTAACTTATCTTATTGACATTGTCAATTTGCTAATTGTCAATTTAATGCAATTTAACGACTTGTGTGATTTTTGCTCATAATAATTTCTCTTTTAACTTGAGCCAATACTGCAAATCAAGACAAATTTCACATGGACACTTATCTCAAGATAAACAATTGAATGGTTCCATCTTAACTGTTCTTTTGTGTANTGTAACTTATCTTATTGACATTGTCAATTTGCTAATTGTCAATTTAATGCAATTTAACGACTTGTGTGATTTTTGCACATAATAATTTCTCTTTTAACTTGAGCCAATACTGCAAAGCAAGACAAATTTCACATGGACACTTATCTCAAGATAAACAATTGAATGGTTCCATCTTAACTGTTCTTTTGTGTANTCAAGACAAATTTCACATGGACACTTATCTCAAGATAAACAATTGAATGGTTCCATCTTAACTGTTCTTTTGTGTATTTTGAAGTGTAACCAGCCGAATTTTGTACCCTGTAGCAGTTTCTATATTCAATGTAACTAGGAGTTGCCAACCAAAAGATAAATTTTCTCACTAGTTTGAGGTTTACACAAGTCAACTTCTTTTATCTATGCGGACCGTGAGAGAATCTACTTAGTTGTTTCCGCAGTTAACTTCGCTACTCCATTACGGCTAGGATTCAATGTAATTATATTCTTATATTTTACTTTCTCACTAGCTTTGCAACAAGCTGTGAAATTACTTTTCAACCATCATCCCATTTTAAGCCTTCAACCTAATCAACTGCGATAATTGTACATAACCAGTCCCGTATCCGAGAGTAGGGATTAGGATCCTTCAGATCCTCACCCATTAAGCATATACTGTTTGGTTATACTGACCATTTTCACTCCTATGCCCTTTGCTTATACCAGTCACACGGGATAAGCGTGTTGGGGAAACCTGACTTCAAGAGTGAGAGAGAGCACCATCGTTCCACTTTGCCATCGAGAGTCCAGACGCCTTCGAGAGGATGTTCGTCCTTCGCGCCTGTGGCTCTGGCTANGCGATGTCATTCTCTCATCTAGCCTTGCCACAGCCGCGGCCCCCTCCTAAGAAGAACCATTACGCCGTACATGCCACAGGGCACCTTACAAGCCAGGGTGGCTTGCCCGGCAGTTGCAGCCTGCTGCGCTACAACCCGCTTTGCATCAGATCGCCGCTTTACCCCTCCAGCGCCTGGCACGAGAGGGGAAGTCTCCACTGCTCTAAGTTACTCTCTTCTCTCCTTGGCGTCTCTCTCTCCACACCCTGCAACCCCTGCGCTGGCCCTGTGCACCGAGTATAAATGGAACCAGCAGTCCTCAGTTCGAGACTGTCACGCGCCAGTTTTATACAGAACTTCACGCTGCCCGAGAGCTACAAGACTTCACGTCTCGCCTTCGCAGAATGCCATGCTGCCTGAGCAACCATAGACTTTTTCAAGTCACCACTGCCTTTCGCAGTCCAGTTGAGAGTTCTACTCTGCACGACACCGCCTCTCTGCCCGCCAGCATTCTCAAGCCGCCGCACTTCCAGCTACCTTGTAGCTTACTTACAGTTTTTACGAGTGCGAGTACTGCTGACTTGGAGTTGTCCTCACCCCCCACGCTGCCGCGTTTTCCAAGACTAGGTAAGATACCATTTGGCAATTTAGGACCGACCCTTCAGGCCTCGGTCAGATTACAGGCTGATTTATATGTGTTTGATTGAGCAATCAATAAAACAGGCATAAATCTGTCATGTTTGAGTTGTCTCTTCCGGCACTCTGTATTCCTACACCTTGTTATATCCCATTCTGGTTCGTCACCTGTCCTAGTAAGACTCTTTTAGGGTTAGCCACGAGCCGAAAACTTGCTCCTTTTCTCTCCTATTGATAGCTGTCTCAAAGTGCTCCTTAGGAAGCTTGCCTTCCTAGAGCAGTTATCCCTTGGACTATCAACTTCCCATAAGTGCCTGGGCCAGACCGCGACGTTCCGCGCGCCAGGGAGCCACAGGAGTGGATGCCCTTAGCCTTCTACTGTATCATCCAGTTTGATACTGGGGTCAGACAGCGACATCCTGCGCGCCCAGTCACTGGACTGGAGACCAGTAGTACAGGTCTCCGAACCTTCCTGACCTTCGCATACTTCACTCTATCAGGCTGTATCTACCCCTTTCTGGCCACCTGCAATCAACCTAACTGGTTAACCCCACCACCTTATGCCTCATGATAGGGCTGGGCGAGGCAAAGCTGCCAAGAAGGGGCTAGCTCAGGGTATTGAGAGAAAGTGACCCAGTTGGCAACCAAGTATACTCCTGGAAGAAAGAGGAAGCTGCACGTCAGAAGGGGTCTATCACCAGCTCAGTAAGCTCCACCTCAAACCTCCTCTGGCACATACCACATGCAGTTACTGCGCTGCCACCTACACCGCTGAAGAAGACACCTCCTTTGTTTGGCCAGTCAACGTTACCAGGATAATTAAGACTCCTTAACGTCATACTAACTTATATCCCCACCAGGGCACCTACTCGCCCATCGCTCGCAAGCGCGCCACCCAAGGCTCAATGCGCAATTATATGAAGTGGCCAAAGCCAACCAACCAGACACCAGGAAAAACCCCATTCAAGTGGCGATCACTGCTTCACTGTCGCCCAGGGGGGCGACGGCCTCACCCTGTACTTGTCACACTCACTAGGGGTGAACGAGGCGAAACTCTAAATGATGACTTTATACAAGTCTATTTTTCAGAAGGTCACATGGAGGAGGTACCCAGTTCTGAGCTTTGGACAAAATTTTCATATTATATACTTTATCATTGTGTACTGAAGATAGACAGTACATCTAAGCTTCATGCTGTTTTTGATACCACTGCAAAAACCTCATCAGGTCTGTCTCTAAATGATACTCTATTACAGTAAGACAAAAGGGATTTCATTCTTTGCTTATGCCTGCACAAAGTTGCATTTACGGCTGACAATTAGCAAATGCATCATCAAGTGCCTCTGGATCCAGAGCAGTGTGAGTACCATCACATCCAGTGGTGGTTTGACAAGGCTGACCCTATCTACGAATATCACCTGAAGACAGTAACCTATGGTGTGCCTGTAGCACCTTTTCTAGCCATTTCAACACGTGACCAGCTTGCTGAGGACGATAAGAGCATCTATCCACATGCTGCCACAGTTCTGCTCTCAGACATTTGAATGGACAACCTGGAGCAGCATCACTGGAGGAATCCTTGCAACTCCATCAAGAACTTGTAGATATGCAAAATTCCAGCAAAGTGAGTGCAAGTTAGGGTCACTAAATTGTTCAAAATGTTAGAAATGGAGTACAAATCTGTGGACACAGTTGTAAAAATGGATGAGAAAGTCCATACCCAACAAGCTTCTCCTCAAGTTTGGGGCTCCATTAATGTTAACACTAAAATGCTGCAATTGCATCGGGAGTCTAGTGAGGCTAGCCACAAAGATATAAACGAGACTACAGTCTTCACTGGATGTGCACGGGAGAAATAAGTTTTCATAACACACATACCCATCATTCCATCCAAGGAGCCTTTCAAATTTAAGAGACTGCAACTCCCCCTCTACATCTGTTTTGCTATGACTATAAGTGAGATCCAGGAACAGTCACTGAAGGTGGCAGGGAGAAATTTGCGGGAGGACTGCTTCTCACATGAGCAGCTCTACGTGGCCTGTTCCAAAGTCAACTCACCTAGTAACTGGTAATCCTAGCAACCTAAGTCTGAACCACTAATGTGGTGTACAAAGAGGTACTTTGGTTAAGAAAAATTAGAAGCTGTTTCATGCGGTACGTCCGGGCAAAGCCAAGGACAGAAAGCTAGTAGACAATAAAGAGGAAGCCTGCTGCTACTCACAAATCCCTTTATCATTCTACAATGGACATCTCACTGCCGCTACTGGTCTCATGGAAAATATTCATCTTGCAGCTGTAGATGTAGTATGTATTACATTCTGTAGACAGGTTTCCTTGATGGAAGTTTGCAGAAGCCAATGCATTAGTGAACTGATGACATGGAGACAGTTTGCATAGCTGGTGCTGGTGTAGCTGACAAACTGAACACTTCTGACATCCCTGCTTAATTTCTACTTCTTGCTCGATCTGTATCCTTCTGCCGCAAGTAAAAATTAGAAATCTGACAAAGTGAAGTTGCAAAACTATGCATATTACATACAATTTTAATACCAAATTTTTCTTCCATATTCATTACATATTTTATACTATTGTAAATTTTTTTTTTTTAATTAGGGGTGCGACCATTGTCCGAATAAATAATCAGATACTTGGGGGTGGGAGGAGAATGTGAAACAGCACCTATTTTTAAAGCTATGTCTGAAAACAGCTAAGGATGATAGTGATTATGTTCCCGGTTGGCACTCAACACCCATTCTTGTAAACAGCGTACCTATATGGTCACAGTGTTTGTTTATGGAAACATCCAGTAACTGGGAGTGAAATGAGTGACAAGCGCAGCATCCACTTTACTCTCCTCTCCATCTGTTCAGCTGTTGTTCAGAAAAGTCATGAGTAATGTTGCTTTCTTCTCTTACATGCCTGGCGAGAAGAAAAGTGGTTGTCAAGCAATAGGACTGTGCAAATGTAACTATATCACAACGTAAAAAACTATATTTGATGGGCTTTCATGGAAAGGAAATAAACCTCAAAAATAATTTCATAAGAGTTTTCAACAAAAATTTGTNCTATATTTGATGGGCTTTCATGGAAAGGAAATAAACCTCAAAAATAATTTCATAAGAGTTTTCAACAAAAATTTGTAACAAATTTCATAACATTTTAAGAAGTTATTCATTATGACAAATTGTTATATAAACAACACCACAAAGGTTTCTGTCTATATTTAAATTTTTATTTTATGTAGTTATTTTAGGTATAAAATAACAAAAATAAACAAGATGATTTACAGACAAAAATTTGCTTTGTTGGTGCACTAAATGAACATTCATTAAACACTAGAATATTCATTGAATTTGGGGATTTTAATTTCATTATAACTTTTAGTAACCAAATTTGTTTTTACGAAAATGAAAATGAAAGTTGTTATTTTAATTTTCATTCCGGTATACAAAATATTTGCACAACCCTACTAGCAACTACTACAGTGTATTTCTTCTCGGCCAACCTGTGTGATGCAGACAGCCTCCATGCTGGGTCCCATCTGCACCAGAATAGTACATGACTTTCCAACTGAAAAGAGGAGGAATTATTCTTCGCAAGGAGTGAGAAACACTTCAGTCATCCTTGGTTACCTTTAACTACAATTATTCACAGCATGAACCACTTTGACTCATCCCCTCCAACTTCTTTGCTTGTGGAGGAGGACTTGAGAAGAGCACATTCATACATGCTCTGGTATGGCTGGGAGTGTCAACAAGAATTGCAACTTTTGGGTAATAACAATGTTACTTTCTTCAATATTTAAAAATTATAGTGCTACTTTTATGGGATGGTGACTATTATGTGATAAAACATGATAAAATGTTAATTAGGGATGGGTCGAATAACAAAAAANACTTTTATGGGATGGTGACTATTATGTGATAAAACATGATAAAATGTTAATTAGGGATGGGTCGAATAACAAAAAATATCGGTTCCGGTTCTACAATTTAAATATCGGTTCCAGTATTCAGTTCCATTTTGAATACTTGCATTTTGCTTGCAACCTCATTCAACCAATGCAGGTAAAATTTATTAAATGTTTTATTTAACCTACCGAAGAATAGAACAATAACAAAGTGTGAAGATAAACTTGTATTAAATTTATTTAAGATTAGTAAATATGTAACAAATTATTCCTTTTTTTACATTAATAGGTTGTGATTGTGATATGTTTGGAAAATACTTTAACTAAATAACTCACAGTGGCACTAAAAGCCAAAACATTGTGGCTTGACTTTAACCTATGGTCAGTAAAAGAATGTCAACAACTCCAGTGGGCGACCTGCTTCCCTTTTCTTTTTGCTTCTTTTAGTAGTGACAGGGCAGGCCACTTTTTTTTTTGTTTCTTTTATGCAGTGACCTGCTGGTTTTTTTTTGCTGTGTTGGAATGCCACACCTCTTCCCTTCTCCAGCCCCCTTGGCTAGACTATTCTCTGCCTTACATGGAAACAAAGAAGGCGTGGAGAAATGTATCAATCGGTTAGCAGTGTTGCTTACAGGGGCGGGCTGAGTGATAAAGACAGAGAAGGGAGAGGCGAGATCACCAAACAGTTTACGACTACCACTCCTTAATTTTTTTTTCATGTANGAGATCACCAAACAGTTTACGACTACCACTCCTTAATTTTTTTTTCATGTATAGCGTGCACCCCAGAATTTTTTTCCTTTATTTTTGGGAAAAAGGGAGCGCTATACAGAAGGCAGTTATTTTTGTAAGGACAGAGTTTTGCAGTAAATTTATTGCTGTGTAGAANACTTTTATGGGATGGTGACTATTATGTGATAAAACATGATAAAATGTTAATTAGGGATGGGTCGAATAACAAAAAAAATCGGTTCCGGTTCTACAATTTAAATATCGGTTCCAGTATTCAGTTCCATTTTGAATACTTGCATTTTGCTTGCAACCTCATTCAACCAATGCAGGTAAAATTTATTAAATGTTTTTTTTAACCTACCGAAGAATAGAACAATAACAAAGTGTGAAGATAAACTTGTATTAAATTTATTTAAGATTAGTAAATATGTAACAAATTATTCCTTTTTTTACATTAATAGGTTGTGATTGTGATATGTTTGGAAAATACTTTAACTAAATAACTCACAGTGGTACTAAAAGCAAAAACATTGTGGCGTGACTTTAACCTATGGTCAGTAAAAGAATGTCTACAGCTCCAGTGGGCGACCTGCTTCCCTTTTCTTTTTGCTTCTTTTAGTAGTGACAGGGCAGGCCACTTTTTTTTTTGTTTCTTTTATGCAGTGACCTGCTGGTTTTTTTTTGCTGTGTTGGAATGCCACACCTCTAAAAAAACGCAGCTTATTCCCTTCTCCAGCCCCCTTGGCTAGACTATTCTCTGCCTTACATGGAAACAAAGAAGGCGTGGAGAAATGTATCAATCAAAAGGGAGCGCTATACAGAAGGCAGTTATTTTTGTAAGGACAGAGTTTTGCAGTAAATTTATTGCTGTGTAGAAACGAGAACCGAGTAGTTGTTGTTAACCTAAAACCGGTTCCGAGTCAAACCTCAAGAACCGGTATAAATTGGAACTGAAGAACCAAACCGATCCATCCCTAATGTTAATACAATGAATAGAACTAAGTTTTATAGCCTGCTGCCAATATCACTGCAGACAAGCCTATCACTGTTTACCACAACTAGTTAAGGGCACAGAATTAGGTGTATTTCAAAGGTTGATTTTGTATTCAGAGGAGCTCAATCAACCACGAACTGGCTATACGTAGCTGTAGTCGAGTAATACAAACTACAGTGATGTCAAGTACTGGGGTGGCATCTGCTGTAGAGCTTGCAGACTGCTGGGCTCTGATACTGACAAGCATCACACTGCCTTGAGCAGAACTAGTAGATTGTGGAGTGTTGGGCCATAACCAGTACCTGGAGCATGTGCCACAGTGTAGTGGCCATTGGTAATGCATGGAACCCTCTGAAATGGTTTGGTCAAAACAGCTGGATGGTGCACAAGCCTCATGCAACATTNGCCAAAACAGCTGGATGGTGCACAAGCCTCATGCAACATTTTGGCAGTTTGATCATTTTCTTTTCTTAGCACTGTGGCTACAACAGAGACCACAAAGTGTACGGTGGGTTAACAGTGAAAGGTAGTACATACAAAGATGCTGGGTATAAAGAAAGTACTTCAGACATCATGAAATTGTTAACTAAGAGAAATCCTTGGCTATTAGTCAAGTTGGCCAAATAAAAACTTCGTGGTTTTCGGTGCCCAAACCTGTGATCACGAGATAAACATCCCTGGAAACAACAGCAGTGGGAGTTGACATCCCACCTAATGAGAGCATTAGTGGTGTTTAGCTAGCATCTGTGACTCCCCCCTCCCACCCAGATGGCTGTGAAGCATGAGTTGTAGTTTTGGTGGGGTTTGAACTGGGGGCAGGACTGGCTGTTTTGGGCAGCTCAACGCTAGCCTGTTGTGCATGTGGGGGTGTGGTGGGAGGTGCATGTCTGGTTTGTGTGCATGTGGGCGTGTAACTTGCTGCTAAATCTAGTTGTCGAACCACCCGTTCAGAGGCTGAAGGCCGCGCGCCAGTGACTGTTCTCTTCTGTGGCCAACCAGGGTTAGCCCCTGCTTGGCTGTCTTATCTCACCCAGCCCTGTNTGCGCCAGTGACTGTTCTCTTCTGTGGCCAACCAGGGTTAGCCCCTGCTTGGCTGTCTTATCTCACCCAGCCCTGTGGCGAGGCATAAGAGTTAGTAGAGGAGACCTGAATGTATCGTATGTAAGCAGGTGGGATAGTTTGGCAGGCCTGACTGCTGGCCTTCAGGAAGTGACTTGGCGCGCGGGAAGTTGCCGGCAGACCCAAGCACTTGACTGTAGATAGCAACAGCAGGGTAGGGAAGTCCGCTCCCGTGTTACACAGCAAAGCGGGAAGTAGCCATAGACCCACGTATCACGTAGAGTCGAAGCTCCCTTGGGAAGTCTCTAGCAGACCTAAGCACTCATAGAAAGATGCAACAGTCATATGGGCCACCACTGTTAAGAGACGGGGCTGCCAATGGACATGGATGGGGTTCGGGTGTCAGCACATGCCTGCTCCTGCAAGAGTGTTTGCGGTTCGTTGGACAAAATAGGAAATAGCAGTGTTGAAAAAAAGTAGCTGAGAGTGGTAACTCTACCAGCTTGGTTTATGCCTGTTTATTGTCAAGATAACAAACACACATAACCCAGCCTGTACCCTGACTAGGGCCTGAATGGCCAACCTAGGATGCCAACTAAGGTGTTATGCCTAGTCACGGTAGATGTGGTGCTGGGAGGTGGCGACCCAATTGTGCGGTAACTCTTGACTCGTTACAGCTATAAGCATTGCTATTGAGGTAGCCGTGAAGCGTAGCATACTTCGTGAGCTGCAAGGCAGCTGGTGATCTAGTCCGTTGACGTAGCTAGCTGGTGCAAGCGGACGCTTATGGTGTAAGTACGCTGTCGAGCAGCAATTCATCTAGCAACTGAATGGCAGCATCAGAACACGTCCAGGTAGAGTGACCTTCTGCATCAGAGTTGCACGAGTCAGCGGGGGTGCTGGGGTAGCAGTATGGTGGAGAGGAGAGAGAAACTATGAGGCGCAACGGAGATGGAAGAAGCTGGCACGGCCAAAGCAGGCCCTCTGCGTGGAGCGGGTTGCGGACTGACAGGAGGCAGGCACTGCTCTTCTGTAACCCCAGACGATGTGCTCTGTCTCATATGATTGCTACGCCTCTTCTGTGAGGGGGCCGGGGATGTGATGAGGTTAAAGCGTATTATGATGATGCCCGTGGCGCATTAGAGAAATTTGATAGAAATGTGCCTATTTCTGTACCACATTCTTCAGCAACGGACCCATTAGTTGACAAGTCTTANTAGAGAAATTTGATAGAAATGTGCCTATTTCTGTACCACATTCTTCAGCAACGGACCCATTAGTTGACAAGTCTTAAGTAAGTGGTTGTGGGACCATTGGTTACATCGCTCTAGAAAGACAATGGACATGGATCATTAGCCAGAAGTCACTAGAGAAATGTGCTTTACACTTGCAGCTGAAAGGGTAGTTGCAGATAAGGGATGGATCANCATTAGCCAGAAGTCACTAGAGAAATGTGCTTTACACTTGCAGCTGAAAGGGTAGTTGCAGATAAGGGATGGATCAAGTCTGGAGAGATGCTTACAGCTGAGAACCCCTACCCTTCCAAGGATTGAAAGTCTGGAGTAGACACCAAACATTTAAATGACAGTAACAACAACATGAAAAAATTACTTAGATCTATCATCATTGCATACAGCCGTTATGTGCAACACGCACAAAATGGATGACAATATGGCAGACAGCTTGAAATGAAGTACTCACTGAATTTAACTTAGGCGGAACCATTTAATAACAAGATGTTTGATGCAATTTGAGCCGTACCGCTGGCATCGAAGAACATAAATAATTATCTTATAGGTTATGTGATGTATGCACNGCAATTTGAGCCGTACCGCTGGCATCGAAGAACATAAATAATTATCTTATAGGTTATGTGATGTATGCACACATTCGAATAATTACCACTTTGCTGGAGCTTACATTCATGTAGAAAAAATATTGTTTTTAAAATAATACTATGAATTTAATTATCAGGTACAAAGAAAACTGGGAAACTGTGCATTACTGACTTATTTGTGTGTTCTAATACTGAATAAAACACCTGTGCAAAAAAATTTCAGTTTCTGTATATAACTGATTGTAAGCCAACACAGAATGCCAGCCAACTCCTGACTTTTAAACCCTCGGAAAAATAAAATAATATGATGCAGAATGCAAACAAAATTTTTAATATCCCGTGCACACGATAGTGTGACAGCTAGTGTCGCGTGCTGCGTGAAGGTAGGGAGAGTAGGACAAAGAAAATTTGCGGCTGCATGTTGTGACAGTTGCCTCTCAAGGTGGTGGGGGTGTTTGGAGCAAGAGGATGAGAATGCTGATGATCAAGAAGACGTGCGATAGGTGGGGAAGAAAAAGAAATGATAAAGAGATGAAAAAGAGAGTAGGTGTGTGGAAGAGAGCTTGATGGTGTTCGAGCACTGAGGGGAGTGAGGAAGGAAGCTTGTTGCAGTGTGGGTGTGACTTGAGGGAGGAGGGAGAATAGGAGAGTAACCGTGTAGGAGTAGCATGGGGGTGGAAAGAGGAAGGGAGCTTAGTGGTGTGGGCATGGCTAAGGGGAGGGATGACGGACAGCTGGTGGAGGATAAAGAGGCAGCCGGGGGAGGGGAGCAAGGACGAAGTAGAAGTTAGTGGCCAGTGGTGGGAAAATAATGACACACCACTCCACGACTGCCGCAGTGACCTTTTCAGAGGCCAGACCCAGCCGAGCGATAAGGATGTGCCGCGCTTGACACAAAAACCGCACGTTTTTGTGAACTGGGACCACTTTATTATATTAGTAGTAGGGCTGCAGCGGTACTGGTAAACATACACTATCCATTTTATCAGCTTGTATCATATATACTTGGTCAGAACTGTACGTATAAATTGTCTGTCCCAATTCTAAGTTGAGGCGTGATTTTGGAAGATTCAAATTGATAAAAAAGGTTAGCTTACAAAGTGCAAAAATAATTTTCATTTATTTTGTATTTTAGAATTAGATTTCTCTTGAAAACCAGAGCTAAAAGGAAAACCTGAAGCTGTTAAAAAATGTTATCTGACATTTATACTTATACCATTAAAAAGCCAAGGAAAATAATTGAGAACTGAGAACCCATTTTTAAGAACTGGTATCAAATTAAGAACAGAGAAAATTATGGAACAGACCCATCTCTAATGTGAGGATTCATTATTGCCACCAAATTAATGCAGTGATAGTGGCATCAACACACATTCATAACATTGAAACCTGTGCACATAAATTGACAAGAAAAGTATTAAAATTTATTACACACTACTGGTCAGCTTGTCAAATATAGCACGATTTATGAACATTTGAACCCATGTCAATGTTTCACAGCATTGTTTGTTTATGGTCAGCTTGTCAAATATAGCACGATTTATGAACATTTGAACCCATGTCAATGTTTCACAGCATTGTTTGTTTANTGGTCAGCTTGTCAAATATAGCACGATTTATGAACATTTGAACCCATGTCAATGTTTCACAGCATTGTTTGTTTATATAACTCATGGTTGGACATGTATTAATAATAGTGTTGAAATGTTAGTGTCATAATGGTATCTCTGGCAAACAGTACTCTTTTATAACATGCAGTTCTACAGTCCAGCTTCCACATACATTTGAAGTCTTGTACTTACGTCCAGCTGCCTGGTTACAGGGAAGGAATTGATGGTGCTGGCAACCATGTCAGGTGTGAACAGCTGCAGGACCTGTGAGACAGATGGCTGTCGCCAGAGAGATGCTGCAAGCTGCGAGCGCACGCTATAGTGGATGACAGCTGCCTCTCCCCATAGGTAAGGACGGCACTTCTGAAGACTTGCCCCACAGCTCTCGTACTGCCGCAGCAGCTGCAATAATCAATGACACTCATAAAATTATGCTTGAAATGTTATAAAATCTGTTTTATGTTACACAGTCATGCAGACAAGGACTGAAGGTACAGACCTCCTGGTTAGAGTGAACTAGGAGCACTTGGGCATCAACTCATTCGGGGGGCAAATGTGCAACATCCTTACCACAAACTGTGGCACCTACCCAACATTGCCAACCAGGATTCATNCATTAATCAGAAGTCACTAGAGAAATGTGCTTTACACTTGCAGCTGAAAGGGTAGTTGCAGATAAGGGATGGATCATGTCTGGAGAGATGCTTACAGCTGAGAACCCCTACCCTTCCAAGGATTGAAAGTCTGGAGTAGACACCAAACATTTAAATGACAGTAACAACAACATGAAAAAATTACTTAGATCTATCATCATTGCATACAGCCGTTATGTGCAACATGCACAAAATGGATGACAATATGGCAGACAACTTGAAATGAAGTACTCACTGAATTGAACTAGGCGGAACCATTTAATAACAAGATGCTTGATGCAATTTGAGCCGTACCGCTGGCNCTAGGCGGAACCATTTAATAACAAGATGTTTGATGCAATTTGAGCCGTACCGCTGGCATCGAAGAACATAAATAATTATCTTATAGGTTATGTGATGTATGCACACATTCAATTTAGAAAAAATATTGTTTTTAAAATAATACTATGAATTTAATTACCAGGTACAAAGAAAACTGGGAAACTGTGCATTACTGACTTATTTGTGTGTTCTAATACTGGATAAAACACCTGTGCAAAAAAATTTCAGTTTCTGTATATAACTGATTGTAAGCCAACACAGAATGCAAGCCAACTCCTGACTTTTAAACCCTCGGAAAAATAAAATAATATGATGCAGAATGCAAACAAAATTTTTAATATCCCGTGCACACAATAGTGTGACAGCTAGTGCCGCGTGCTGCGTGAAGGTAGGGAGAGTAGGACAAAGAAAATTTGCGGCTTAATGTTGTGACAGTTGCCTCTCAAGGTGGTGGGGGTGTTTGGAGCAAGAGGATGAGAATGCTGATGATCAAGAAGACGTGCAATAGGTGGGGAAGAAAAATAAATGAAAAAGAGAGTAGGTGTGTGGAAGAGAGCTTGATGGTGTTCGAGCACTGAGGGGAGTGAGGAAGGAAGCTTGTTGCAGTGTGGGTGTGACTTGAGGGAGGAGGGAGAATAGGAGAGTAACCGTGTAGGAGTAGCGTGGGGGTGGAAAGAGGAAGGGAGCTTAGTGGTGTGGGCATGGCTAAGGGGAGGGATGACGGACAGCTGGTGGAGGATAAAGAGGCAGCCGGGGGAGGGGAGCAAGGACGAAGTAGAAGTTAGTGGCCAGTGGTGGGAAAATAATGACACACCACTCCACGACTGCCGCAGTGACCTTTTCAGAGGCCAGACCCANAGGAAGGAAGCTTGTTGCAGTGTGGGTGTGACTTGAGGGAGGAGGGAGAATAGGAGAGTAACCGTGTAGGAGTAGCATGGGGGTGGAAAGAGGAAGGGAGCTTAGTGGTGTGGGCATGGCTAAGGGGAGGGATGACGGACAGCTGGTGGAGGATAAAGAGGCAGCCGGGGGAGGGGAGCAAGGACGAAGTAGAAGGTAGTGGCCAGTGGTGGGAAAATAATGACACACCACTCCACGACTGCCGCAGTGACCTTTTCAGAGGCCAGACCCANGTAGTGGCCAGTGGTGGGAAAATAATGACACACCACTCCACGACTGCCGCAGTGACCTTTTCAGAGGCCAGACCCAGCCGAGCGATAAGGATGTGCCGCGCTTGACACAAAAACCGCACGTTTTTGTGAACTGGGACCACTTTATTATATTAGTAGTAGGGCTGCAGCGGTACTGGTAAACATACACTATCCATTTTATCAGCTTGTATCATATATACTTGGTCAGAACTGTACGTATAAATTGTCTGTCCCAATTCTAAGTTGAGGCGTGATTTTGGAAGATTCAAATTGATAAAAAAGGTTAGCTTACAAAGCGCAAAAATAATTTTCATTTATTTTGTATTTTAGAATTAGATTTCTCTTGAAAACCAGAGCTAAAAGGAAAACCTGAAGCTGTTAAAAAATGTTATCTGACATTTATACTTATACCATTAAAAAGCCAAGGAAAATAATTGAGAACTGAGAA
Source organism: Clitarchus hookeri (assembly GCA_002778355.1). NCBI lineage: Eukaryota > Metazoa > Arthropoda > Insecta > Phasmatodea > Phasmatidae > Clitarchus > Clitarchus hookeri. The sequence goes on along the minus strand of NQII01002496.1, from coordinate 295,186 downwards.
CCCATTTTTAAGAACTGGTATCAAATTAAGAACAGAGAAAATTATGGAACAGACCCATCTCTAATGTGAGGATTCATTATTGCCACCAAGTTAATGCAGTGATAGTGGCATCAACACACATTCATAACATTGAAACCTGTGCACATAAATTGACAAGAAAAGTATTAAAATTTATTACACACTACTGGTCAGCTTGTCAAATATAGCACGATTTATGAACATTTGAACCCATGTCAATGTTTCACAGCATTGTTTGTTTATATAACTCATGGTTGGACATGTATTAATAATAGTGTTGAAATGTTAGTGTCATAATGGTATCTCTGGCAAACAGTACTCTTTTATAACATGCAGTTCTACAGTCCAGCTTCCACATACATTTGAAGTCTTGTACTTACGTCCAGCTGCCTGGTTACAGGGAAGGAATTGATGGTGCTGGCAACCATGTCAGGTGTGAACAGCTGCAGGACCTGTGAGACAGATGGCTGTCGCCAGAGAGATGCTGCAAGCTGCGAGCGCACGCTATAGTGGATGACAGCTGCCTCTCCCCATAGGTAAGGACGGCACTTCTGAAGACTTGCCCCACAGCTCTCGTACTGCCGCAGCAGCTGCAATAATCAATGACACTCATAAAATTATGCTTGAAATGTTATAAAATCTGTTTTATGTTACACAGTCATGCAGACAAGGACTGAAGGTACAGACCTCCTGGTTAGAGTGAACTAGGAGCACTTGGGCATCAACTCATTCGGGGGGCAAATGTGCAACATCCTTACCACAAACTGTGGCACCTACCCAACATTGCCAACCAGGATTCATGTATTTATAAACAGGGTGACAAATGGATTCTCAGATAATTCTGTTGTACATGTTCTAGTACACAAAAAATTACTGTCATGTGTCACAAAATGGTCCCATGGGTCATGACTTAAAAGTTTTCTGCTTACATAAAAAAATGTTCCATCATTCCTGGTTGTCTGTATTCATACTACATGTCTGTGAAGGCGAACAAACATTTGTTCTCATCATACCAGGTATCATGCTGTTGGACACACCTTCTGTTTCAAATTAGTGTATCAGCTAGACTGAACCGTATGCACGTTCTTACGTAAGTATGCTTGTAGATATATACATAAGTATGTATGCACATATGTACATAAGTATGTACGTATGTATATATGTCTATATATGTGTGTGCATGTGTGCGCGCATGTGCATGTACAGGATGAGTCAGCACCTCTGCTACAAACGTTGTGAGGATGTTCTTTGCAAAATATCAGTTTGAAAATCTGACAACAAACGCCAGGAAACCACTCCTACGGGCAGGAAACACTTGTAAAGATGGGGTTGAAATAATGACCTTTATTTAATTACACGGAACCCATCTGATATAAAGGGATGTTTTTCTGTATGCACGTCAAAAAATTCAATAACTTTAACATGCAAATACCATTGTTGGCCTACCGCATGCCTTACATGGTAAATTGGGGGGTCGCCATCCCTTTGAGTAGTGAAAAAAGTGTCTACGTAAATCACACAGGCTGAGCTGAAGTTGAATAAAAAAAGATTGCCAGTTACGCATCATGTGTCAAATGGGCCCCACTCCCCCCGTTTCGACGTAAACCTTAGCTCAAGGAAATTGCAGGAGCTGCAGTCATGTAGAACTGTCACTGGAAGTGTCTAATGTTATCTCCTGCTATTATGTGTGCGGGCTCAGGGCTGGGAGACGACATTTTGAACAACTGTTATAAACATAATATTTGTAATTTAAATGTAAGTGAAATATTAAATCTGCTGAAGAAAGCTTTAGGTTTCCCTAATCCACTATACTAGTCATTACAAAACAGTTTTGGTTTATCGCTTTCAACTGAGGCGTTTCCGGACCGAGGTTCGTTATTTCTAATTAGTGTTTCTTCCCTTCTTCATCATTCCTAAAAATTTATGGTATCATAAAATAAACATTATGTATACATCTCAAGTGGTATGAAACTAATTAAAATGTATATATACACATATACTCATTAGTGTCAAGTTACTAGCTTCCTATTTTCCACGTCTCATTGACATATGCATCAAGCATCTATGTAGACACTTCATTACAAAAGAGAATTGCTATACAAATTTCAAAGAAATTTGAAACTGATTAATTTCCTTGTATTTGATACAAAGCATGCANCAAAAGAGAATTGCTATACAAATTTCAAAGAAATTTGAAACTGATTAATTTCCTTGTATTTGATACAAAGCATGCAAGGGCAGTACCAGGATTTAAAACTAAAATAATTGCATAAAATTGGAAATTCAAATGTAGACAAGAACCTCTGTGATAAATACTCCATATTCTACCTTTTTTGGTTTGGTTTTGCTACAAATTCTTTATAATAAATAACTTGCTAATATATTACGCATTTCTTTAAACTTTCGTTAAGACTGAGGTGTTATGAAATTATTTTTCATTTTCATTTCAGTTTCACGAAAATTCATAACACATCTTTCGTTTTCGTTTCATGAGGTAAAAAGTCACATTCGCACAACCCTACCAACTAATACGAAAATTTACAGTATTTAAGTAAATTACAATAAATCCACCTAGGGTATCTTCAAACATGTATTTTTTCTCACCAAAGTAACATGAACTATGCCTAGCAAGTTAAATCAAAATGCTAATTTTTAAAACTCAATGCTAAACCTATTATAAAAAAATAAAATTAAAACAACACATACAAATTCTTAAAATAACAGATGTATGCTAATTTTTCCAGCCTCTGTGAATTACAAACAAGTTGAGAAAATTCATAAGTGTGCACACACAAAAATAGCCTAGAAATAGCAAGATGTTCACATAAGCAGTGAAAGAGGGCTTACTCTGAGAATGAGCTGGTCTGTGGTGGAGAGAGATGCTCCATAGGACCCCAGAAGTGTGGCAACATGAGATGAGTTCATCACAGATGGGGCTTTCTTTGTCACCACCAACAACAGCTCAATCACTGATCCTGTAAAAACAATGCATTATTATCACCTAAAAATAAGTCACCTACATTAATAGGTTGGTAGATGTGTAGCTAATGATTACAGGGTCAATAAAGATGAACTACAGAAAACACTCATTCAACATTTTGGTGCATTTAACAGAAAAATCAGGCATGACCTTCGCAGTTGGGATCAGTGATATCATGCTCATAAGGCAAGGTGAGAACTTAGGCCAACCCCTTCAATGACTCACAATTTATGGGCCCCATGTGACTTGGAATTAACACACAAATGCTTAAAATCATGAAAAAAATTAATGAGAAAACTTGTCTGATTGCATTACTTGAAAATGCTGACGACTATTAACAGTTTTACATTTTACCAAATAGACAGCAGTGGAGTACTTTGTTGCTTTATTGAGGTTGTCCCACCTGTGTTGTGTGCCATCTAGCATGATGGACTCNAGACAGCAGTGGAGTACTTTGTTGCTTTATTGAGGTTGTCCCACCTGTGTTGTGTGCCATCTAGCATGATGGACTCGTGTTCCTTGCAAATTTTCCAGTTCTTTTGTTACTGTTTTGTGGCTGTTCTTCAAATTAAGTCTCCAAAAACTTGTCCTGTATCTCGGTTAAGTAAACACACTCGCTTTCATTCCAAATGGAGACAGCATGCATACCATCGGCCACTCCAATTGCTACAAGCAATTCCGGACAGAAATGGAGTTACGGTAAGGTGTAGAGTGTTACAGGAGGCTTTCTATACTTCCACTAATGGCTAAACTCTGCGATGGTTGAAACTGTGTCTGACACATCTCACCTGTTCCAGGTGGTATTTCTTACTGATCACGGCTCAAAGTCATAGGGTCACGTGATGTGAGAAGCCCAGGCAGGGGGGCAAGTCCTTCACTGTACCATAACCTGCCATGGCTCCCAAGAACTGGGCAGTGTGATCATGCTCGAGGAACCACCCCACCAGGGTGTGTTACCCATAGCTTTTTATTCAATCTTGGCGAGAACAAAATCAGCCTGAACAAATAAGTAACTGCTGCACTCCCAAAAGGCCACAAACAGCGCCAATCTTACTGTATAGCTAAAATTCCATTAATGATTTTTGTTACACCTTTATTTGACCAGGGAGTCTAAGAATTTGCACACCAGATAAAACTTTTCTTGTTATTACTACAAATACTATCTTTATTACTTTGCACAGCATTACTCCAGCCAGGACACTCAACTACAGGATTAACTTCCTCCCAAAAGGCCAGGAGTGAGCTCTAACAGCTACAGTGAACTAACACTGTACAAAATGTAACTGAACTAGCACCAACTGCTCTNAGGCCAGGAGTGAGCTCTAACAGCTACAGTGAACTAACACTGTACAAAATGTAACTGAACTAGCACCAACTGCTCTAAGAAACCACTATTCTCCCGCGCCAACCTGCATGGAATAAGTAGAGCCAATGAACAGCAGGTAGTATGTGGACGAACAGAACACAATGGGCATTACATTTGACTAAATATATTCAAATGGTGGGCTGAGGGGTAAAGTTGAGGCTGTTCAGCCACAAGTAGAATTACATTCCTTGCCATCCTTCTCTGGCCACAGCATTTACACTCCCCCCTTTATGCTGCTTCACCCACGTAACGGAAGAGTGGGAATCGGCAGCAGGCCAGCCATTGTTTTGGCGTACCACTATGGATGGGTTCATTATCCAAAGCACACCTGCCATTAAAATGGCACACTTTATTTGAGCTGTTGGAACAGGGAACATTTGACCTCACAAACTACTATAGTGATGAATTGGAACTACGAGAGTTAATAAAATGAACACAGTGTAACTTAGGCAATAAATGGCTCATTGGTCTCTTCTGAGTGAACACTGATGCACCACAGGTGATATTGTGCTCCTTGTAGCCTCCGCCACAACCGTGTTCCCTCAAACTATGACCGTGAGCTCCTACACACTCGTGGCTCTGAATGGAGAGGTGCCTGTCACAGAGACCCATGTCATGTCGGCGCAGCAGGTATGCACACTATATGGGAGCCAGCCGCTTTTCCTTCTGGCCATACTGCCAGCGCACAGCTCAGCCGCACTGAGGAGAAGTCCAAGTACACATATTTTTCTCACTCCTGCATGCTCTCTCTCTCTCTCTCTCTCCATCTGTAATCCCCTCTCCCACCACTGGTCGGACAGTATATAAGGGGCTTTGAGCCCTGGTGCAAGTTTTGTCTGTCATAAGCCAGAGTAATGGTCACACTACAGTGTTTCTGCTAGTAAGTTGCATTTTGTTGCCCCGCAGCATGCCAGTTCGAGATAAATGGGGACTATGGGGTTGAGCAAGATCCTGCCCCTCTGGAACAACCAAGAAGGGGCTGCAAGCCCATCAGAGCTCTGGTGATGGAGAGAGGTCGGCTCTCCAGCAGACCCGCCCAGGCTTACCCTTTCTCACTACCCACTGGTATCAAACAAGAGACACCTGCAATCTCATCTCTCTCTGTTTACCCATATGCCACAACATAGGGCTGGAGCTGGAAGGCGGCCTTGAATTTGGTTGCTGGGACGGAGTCACGGGGAGTGCTTTTTTATGTACAGAGTTGAGGGCAGAAGCCACACTAGAGAGGAACACTTGCATTGGCTGAACACCAGACCGTAGGGCCCGAGTTTGCACCAGGTTAACTGCCGGGGTGTTTTTCGGTATCATGGGTCATCTCACCCTTGCTGCTGACTCTGCCTCAGCCAAGACCCATCGTGACTCGACCTTCAGTCCAGACACGCACTGTCAGAAAGCTGCAGTTCTGTCCAGTCCCACCCACTCTGACCACATTTNGGCGGCCTTGAATTTGGTTGCTGGGACGGAGTCACGGGGAGTGCTTTTTTATGTACAGAGTTGAGGGCAGAAGCCACACTAGAGAGGAACACTTGCATTGGCTGAACACCAGACCGTAGGGCCCGAGTTTGCACCAGGTTAACTGCCGGGGTGTTTTTCGGTATCATGGGTCATCTCACCCTTGCTGCTGACTCTGCCTCAGCCAAGACCCATCGTGACTCGACCTTCAGTCCAGACACGCACTGTCAGAAAGCTGCAGTTCTGTCCAGTCCCACCCACTCTGACCACATTTGTGGCAGCCCAGTTGAATACCAAGTCAGTCAGTAAGCCGGTACCACCCAAACCCATTCCATCAACCATATCCAGGCAGCCAGTTAACCCTGGTAATAGGGCACCAGTTCCAAGGCCCTAAGGTGGAGAAGAGTTCCAAGGCCAACACCCAGCTGTCCTAGTGCTGGTGAGGCGTCAACACCTCTGCAATATTGACAACACATCAGGTCCAGTATGCAGTTCTGTGACTTAATCAGACAGATATTTTAGGGTGGAGCTTGGTCTTCACCAACAAGCATACAATGCCTTGGGTTCATTCTGGCTTGTTGAACATGTCACTTACTTTGAAACTGCAGCAAGTATCTTTGATGCCACTTCTTCCAAAACATGCCTGGTCACAGCATTCTACATCATTTGGTAAGACACGTGTATTCATCAATCTCAGAAAATTCTTGTATATCTACAAGGGTTCCACAAATGAGATAGTTGTATGATGACATAGAAGTTAAGTATTGGGTATTAACTGAAGTGGGGAATAATGGGTTTTAAATAAAGATGGAAATTGCCTTCCCTACGGAGCAGAGTATCATCAGCATTTCAATATTGATAACACAATCTAATGATTTCCTTACATGATATTTCAGAGACTTAACAATGAAAAATCCCCCTAAATGATGGCTACCAGGCAGCTGGTAAAGATATGGAAAACTATGAAGTGAATCAAGGTAAAGTTCTCTCTTACAAAAGACTGAAATAACAAGATAAAACATGTAAAAGGTTTGAAGACACCAAAAACACTGGTTTTACAGTAGGATTTTAAATTACAGCAAACGTCTGTCTTTGGAGAGGGAAAAAAAAAAACCGTAAAATTGTCTACAAAAAATATTAGTAATTAAATAAATGCCAATTTATATGTGAATTATTTAATGGCAACATTACATTTAAAGGTTTTATTTTACTCCAATAATTATTATCTGAATGTATTTTATTTTAACATCAGCATTTATTTTAGTACTACATAATTGGTCATAGTCTTTGCATTGTCATTTTAAGCCCCTAAACCTGATATCATGTTTTAATTAATAATTACTTTTTAAATTTGTTAGTTTCATTTTATTACAACCAACTAAATTTTGTTCTTTGCAAAGACACTGAATTTTAAGGTAATAATTTTATTTATTGTCCTATATGGGTGAAATATGCAGCATACAGTTTTTCTAGTGCTAAGGAATAGTGCTTAGACATTTTTATGGCCACTACAATTTTTAATCTATTGTTGTTGGTACATTATTGTGGGGAAAAAAAAAAAAAAAAAAATTAATTTTTGCTGGTTTACAGAAGTAAGTCTGCTGCCAATATTTTTTCTGAGAATATTATTTGGTTGTCCTAATTTTAGTTCACAAGTGGACCAGGGAGGGGTAATTACCGTAGAGCACCACCTGACAAACTTCAAGTTAACGAACAGTTCACTACAACGAACGTATCAATTGGACTTGCCAAAACACCATACATATATATACAAATAACTTTCAATTTTACGAATTTTTCAGTACAAGTTTACGGGCGCTTTATTAAATATTCGTGTTAATGAAGACTGTGTAGTCAGAAAAATGGTAAAATTACATTATATTTGAAAAATTTTCCATGAATTAAACAAGTCAAAAATATAAACAAGACACAAGAATTTTTTTGCTTGAGTACTTACAGACATTACACTACATTAGTGTCGCAATACGACACACAAATCGTGAGTTGGCATGACTGAAGCACAGTGCTACATGGTACGCGTGTTTATCGCTGCGAATGGTGTACAAATCATGAACTAAGTATCTGACTTCCCCAAAGTTTTACGTACAACAAAATTCTGGCAATATATCTATGACTTATCCTCACGTCGGTCCTTACATAAGGTTCGTTTCTTTCAACCAAAAAAAGTGTAGCCTGTGTAGCGTAGTGTAGTGCAGATACACCAGCTTTCTCTGACGGTGCAGGTCATAGATTAAAGATGACGCATCTTCAGTCTATGCTGCAGTTACACAGGCAGGGTTGAAAGAAACGACATTTGTGCAGCTCTCAGCACCATTTCGTTGCACAATTGACGACATATTTTTGTGTGTCTGATATTTTTTTATTACAAAAGTACAAGTGAATTTGTTTAATTAATTTTTGTTGATACATTTCTTAGAATTTGTAAATCATATCATTAGCCTCTAATCTGAAACATTATGTCTGCAGGATTTGAAATGCCTCGCAAACATAACCCTATAATTTCCTATTTTTGTTCAACAAATTTAACATAAAATATTCCCCCAAAGTATCTAAGTAAATTCAAAATAATTTCACATTAATTTGTAATGGTATTTTCATAAAAAAAAGACATGGAATATTAAAGGTTACATTAACTATATATTGCTTTAAAATATGTTTTATTCCTCATTTTCATTAATGAAATTCCTTAAATCCTAACCTACATGAATGTTACAGAGTTTCATCTCGTTATGTTTCCTCAATCAATCAATAAACATGTGACAATTTTACTTACACTACATCAGTTACACCTCCTCAACAGCTGGTGTAATTTTGTGCTACACAAACCTGCCTGTGCAGCTGCAAAAGGTTGAAAGAAACAACCATTTTAATGGCTATGATGTCAAATCCGGTCGAAAGAAATGAACCTATAAGCTTCATTTCATTCTACTGGTGTAGCTACGCTGGTGTAATTTGGTGCAGCAAAATTTACATCTGCTCCGGAAGAGGTGTAACTGGTGTAATGTAATAAAATGTGGGCAAAATTTGTCCAGTGTAAGATGAAGGTTGTTTCAATTATTCACTATAACAGTGGAAGAACACTGGTAAATGGTAATGACGAATATACGTTCATTTCAATTAACTGTAATTGTCAAAAGTGGACAGTGAGATATTTCCACATCGTAGTACAAAATATAACCTCAACACTCCACAGTTGCTGCATGTTCACGTAAGATATGAGCAGTGAATTGTTAACAAATGGAAATACTTATAAGGTAAATGGTTTGCTTTTTTGCTGAGAAACACATCTCTCGAATTGAACAATGAACTTCGACCATTCCAGGTATTTCTGTAGGGCATGTGTACGTACAAAATAGCAAGGAACTGATATAATTCTGTCAATGCCAATTTCGAAATTGGAACGAAAAACTATTACAAAAATTTAACATACATGAAATAAAAATGGAGTAAACATTCACAGGCACCTTGAAATGTTTCATTAACAAAACTCATACCAACATAAGTACTAATTTCTCAACATGGTGCTAAATCTCTACAGGGATGTAAACAACAATGTTGTTTCATTCAACTGAACTAGTGTACTTACACCTGACTCGCAATCTGGTGTAGCTGAACTAAACTACACTAGCTACACCGTTGATGGTTGTATGAAACAAATCTATAATCTTTGAGAGTATTATCCCGTGAATTGCAAATGAGTTTACCTTAACATACAAATGTATTTTCACGTAAACCGCAAATAAATTTTACCTTCTTTTAAGAAGTTTTTTTGTTGTTTGTTTGGGAAAATGGTGCCAAGGAAGCGAAAGGCCATTGGCATTAAAACAAAACTGGCAATAATTAAAGTTGTGGATAACGGGAGAAAAAAGACAGATACAGCAACGGAATTCGGAACAGCAAAATTTACTTTGGCAATGTCTGAAATGACAGATTTTGTTAACAAAATGATCATGTGACCTGATTTTGAATACAAAAATGGTGACGTATTTGGTAATTTGGTATTTCGTATTTTGTATCTAGCGGATGTTAGCAAAAATACAAAATGACAAAATCAGCACCATGTTGGTTTTGATCTTCAAAACATAGATGCAAATGCATAATTAAAACATTTTTTAAAACAAATAAATGTTCATAAAATACCTTAGACATGTTTTAAAAAGCAAGCAAGTGTTGCGCTTCGTTTATATGTTTTGCTAAAAAAAATTTTTTAAGTCGTTATTGCACGAATAATTATTTTCATATTTATTAACATATTCACAGCATTCTAGTGATGATTGTAGAAATATCACGTCTATTTTAAGCATTAAATTTAGATAAAAATAATTTTCATTGCTAATGTAAAAATGAGTGGCCGCGACGGTAAAATTTTACTATAGGGGCTTTTCTGAAAATAAGAAAAAAAACTCCAGAAAGTGGTATATTTCGACTCNACATGTTAGGAAATTCGTCGTACGTTAATGCCCCTAGTATATTCGTGTTCTACGTTATTAGTAGAGTCGAAATATACCACTTTCTGGAGTTTTTTTTCTTATTTTCAGAAAAGCCCCTAAAGTAAAAAATTACCGCCGCGACTGCTAAACAACTGACTGTCAACAACGTCCCAATTGAAACCTACGAAATAAACAAATTACAAAATACCGAATTTTTCATTTCTGACACTGCATTTGTTAACTATAAAAACTCAACATTCCGAAATAGAAAAGAATGATTTCCTATGACCCAACTGAAAACATGTCTACTCTGCACCACATGAAGCACTGGAGAAGAGACTGTTTGACTGGCTGATGCACTCCAGAGCATCAAACATACCAGTAGCTGGGAATATCCTTCAAGAGAAAGCACTCAAAGAAATTCTCAAACTAGGGATTGAGAACTTTCAGGCTTCTGGTGTGTGGCTACATAGATTTAGGACACAGTGTAATTTAAGTACCCTGAAAGTGTGTGGAGAAGTGGCCCCAGTTGATTCAAAGGTTCAGGGTGAATAGCAAGCAAAACTTGACTTCCTAATTTTGGGATATGAAAAAATTAATATTTTTAATGCTGAGGAATTAGGAATTTTTTACAACCTCCTTCCAGATAGAACTTTAGAGGTTAAAGGAACATGTCATGAGGGTAAAATAAGTAAGGAGCGATTTACTGTGCTATTTTATGTGAACTGCGATGGGTCCTAAAAAAAAGGTCCACTTGTAATTGGCAAATTTGAGAAACCCCGTTGCTTCAAAAATGTGAAACATTTGCCATGCAAGTACCGAAACAACAAGAATTCATGGAGGACATCATCGATTTTTCAAGATTGGCTCACGAGTTTCGACTCAAGGATGTGGGTGCAAAACAGGAAAATTCTGTTGTTTATCGATCACTGTCCAGCCCACAATGTCAATGTGAATGCACTGAAGAACATCAAAGTTATTTTTCTGTCTCCAAATTGCACCAGTTTGTTACAACTACTAGATCAGGGTATCATTGCACAGCTGAAACGTGACTATAAGAGGCAACTGGTACAATACTTTCTGTGACAGATGGATTGTGGTAAAGAAATAAGTGCTTTGAAATGGAACATTCTGCAGGCTATGAACAGACTTTGCTTGGCATGGAGCAGAGTAAAGCCTTTCAATGTTGCAAATTGTTTTGCCAAGGCAGGATTTCCTGCAGGCACAAGTGAAAGTGACTGTAATGATGAAACAGATGAGTGTGAATCTGAATGGGTCGAAGTTGCAGCATAATTTGACAGTAATAAACCATCATTCAGTGATTTTGCTTCAGTTGATAATCAATTGGCAATTCTCCAGAATCAGATCATATACCTGTAGAGGAGAACATTCAGGCAACCAATGGTGGTGATGAGGATGATTCTGACAGGGTTGAAATTAAACGTCCTCGGCGGGAAGAAATCTATAGTACATTAGATGTGTTGGAGAGGTTCTTCATGACCTCTAAAAATTTATCACATCACATGGCAGTACAGTAGAGCACCCCTTAACCGGAATTCCCTCGAACGGAACTCCCCTTATCCGGAACTAATTTTCCAAAAAAAATTCAAACGTCGCAAAGTTGTGCCATAACTTTCCCGCGCTCGCAAGAGGTCTTTCGTTGCTTACACCAGACTGTACATGCACGTTAGGTGGTAAACAAGCTGCACATAATGACACAAGTCACAGGGACTAATGGCAATGTGCGACACATGCCGTTGGTTTTAGCGGTGCGACTTTCAGAATTTAGTGTTATAACGTGTTAGTGTACAGGTGCCGTATTTTGGCGTGTATAGACCGCACCAGAAGTTTTTGATGAAAAATTAGGGATAATTAATATTTCAAGTACAGGCCGCACTGAATTTTTGTATTCCCGTAAATATTGCCGGGCCTCATCATGCTAGTGTGGCAACAGCAAACTAATTAATTTGCCATTGAATGTTATCGTTGCCACGCCGCCTGCTAAAATGTAGCAACAGCGCAGTATTCCGCGTAAATAAAACGTTTGTATTTATGTCAAA
>NQII01002496.1:227445-276970 GCA_002778355.1 Clitarchus hookeri | reverse complement strand
AGTTTCACTATATGTTAAATTTGTATAGCAACAAATAATTTATTATTTTAAAGTTTTTCCATTAATATACAAATGCCAAAATGATTTTTTACTACATTATATATATAGTTAATGCCACTTTGTTTCACAGTTTAAAATTAATTATTCAAGATTGTATAGCTACAATTAGTAACTATCCCTCTAGAAAATTACAACACAATCAAGCAACTAATACAATACAAGAATTGAACCTCAGAATTCATTAATTTGGAAGTAAAATACTACTCTCTCATTCACAGGAACATGCTTTGATTCCAGATGCTAGAAAAGAATTTTAGATGTGGGTGGTGGTGGTGGTGGTGGTGGTAATGGCAGTAGTGGTGGTGGTAGTGGCAGTAGTGGTGGTGGTATTGGCAGTAGTGGTGGTGGTGGTAGTGGCAGTAGTGGTGGTTGTAACCGCAGTAGTGGTGGTAGTGGTTTTTTTTGTTTGAGAGTGATAAAAAATCTCCAAAAGACACAGTGGAAAAATGAAGAAAGATGGACGGTAGTGTGGGGCTTTTACCCACTAAAAACCTCCCCTCTCTCGCCCTCTGGTGTAGAGGGATCAGACTGGGACCTCCCTGCAGCATTACATCAGTCTGAACGTGTTCATCCTAAGTGATCCGCCACATGCACGTATCTTGTTCACTTTTTTTCTCTTTGAGTACGCTTTCGGCGAAAGCGCATACTATGCTCCAGTTTTTCTCGTTTTTGAGCATTAATGCCACCAGGCTATCAGCACTGAATGTCTCTCCGAGCTGTGCATCTGCTTAACTTCATTCTAGTATCTATCTGCGGCAGGTGAACATTGTGTGCTCAACGTTGTCGACTTCCGTACAGTAAGAGCATCGGTCTGTTGGTAGTTTACCCATTTGATGCAGGTATTTGTTGAAACAACCGTGGCCGGTTAACACCTGCGTCAGATAGTAGTTTACTACTCCGTGTTTTCTATTTACCCAAAAGTCTAAATTGGTTATCAATTTTCTGGTCCACTTCCCTCTGTTTCCATGGTTCCAGGTGATCTGCCATTGGTTCATCGTATGGTTTCTCTCTTGCTCGCGGGTTTCGTTTTTGTTTACCTCCACCGCTCTCTTAAAGATCCGGCTTTGCTCTTGCGTTAACAGTTTTATCGGGATCAATCCGGCTATAACTAATGCTGCTGGCTCCGAGGTCGTTCTATAAGCGCTTATCACTCTCATTGCGCAGTTTCTCTGCACAGCGCCTAGCAGTTTGAGGTTGTATTCTCGTTCAAGTGCGTTAGACCATATCTCAGCACCATACAACATTTTCGAGTGTTACATCATTAGTCAAGAGTTTTCTTTTTTCTGGTGTTGGTCCACCTATGTTCGCCATTAATCGACTAAGTCCAGACACCAAATTTCTTGCCTTCGTTGCCGTCAGCTGTATATGCTCGTGATATGCTAGCTTCTGATCGAGGGTCACTCCCAAATACCTGGTTGCTTTCTTGGTTTCGATCGCGGTGTAGCCAGCATACATAAGGTGGGGTATTTCGACTCGTTTCTTGGTTAAAAAGACTACTTCTGTCTTATGTTCTGCTAATTCTAAGCCGTGCTCAGTTAACCAAGTCTTCAGACGTCTGACAGTTAAGTTGAGTTTATATTGAGCTTCTTCTATTGTGCTAACTAAGAGAACTGCAGTTATATCTTCAGGGTATCCTACAAGAAATAATTCCTCTGGCATGTCCACTTCAAATATGTCATCGTAACTCATGTTCCAGCCATCGGGGCCAAAAATACATCTTTGAACTGCTCCTCTCGTCACTGTCTTTTCTGCAGGACTATCTAGAGTGGTGTACATAAGTACTCTGTCGTCTAGATAATCTTCGCATACCTCTGTTAGATAGTCTGATACATTAAACTTACTCAATGCTTTCATTTACATTAGCCCATCGTAGCGAGTTGAAGGCATTTTTAACATCAAACGTGGCTAGGATGCACATCTTTCTCAATCTGTGGTTTCCCATTTCAGTTTTAAGGGACGCCGCTACCACCTCATTTATAGCATTAATTAGTAGAGCGTCCCTTCCTGAACCCGTGTTGTTTGTTTGATAGGTCTCCATGTTCTTTAATGTCTGCTAGGATTCTGACCTTAAGAAGCTTCTCGTATATTTTTCTGGCAAAGTCTAGCATACACAGAGGCCGGAAGGACGATGGCGCATCGTCCAGTTTATTCGGTTTACGAATCAGAACGAACCTTTGTCTTTTCCATCTTTTGCAGAAAATGCCAGCTTTGAGGCAGGTATTATACATGTCCGCAAATTCTTGTGTGCATGTTTGTGCCGCGAGCTTCATTGCCTCTATCGGGATCCCGTCTCGTCCTGGAGCTTTACCATTTTTCATCGAGCATACTGCTGTTTTAATCTCAAGGCTTGTGAATAAGCAGGGCTCCTTTTTAGTTTGCCGGTGCGTTGTACGTTTTCTCGGTGTGTCGTTGGGGAATAATGTGTCCACGATATCTTTCATCATTACTTTGTCTTTTACTCCACTGGGGAGTTGTCCGCCTAACTTATGTGTTACTATCTGGTAGCCAAGGCCCCACAGGTCGTTATTTACTTCCTCACATAGCTCTGTCCATTTTTGGGATTTACTCTTTTTAATGCCATTTTTTAACTCTCTCTTGGCATCCTTATAAACGGCACTTGCTGTTTCGAGGTCGCTCCTGTTCTTATGCACTCTCTGTGCTATTCTTCTTTGCTTAAGACATTTAGCTCTGAGGGATGCAATGTCCGAATTCCACCAGTAGACAGGTTTTTTTTTGTGTGGGGTTTTTTCCTTGGCATAGACGTGTTGCATGCATGTGTGATTGCGTCCATGACTCTTGCTACACTGGCTTCTGCTTCTTCCCGAGTTGGGGAGTCAGTGATAGCCAGGCTATTTCCCATTAGTTGTTCGTGCATGGCTTCGATGAATTTTCTCTCGTCCAGTTTGCATGAGTTCAAGCGAAAAGGGCGTTTGTCTATTTGAGTAATTTCGTCAGCTTACTTCAAAATTAATGTGTTGGTAATCACTACCTGTAAAGTGCTCTGATACGTGCCAGTTGGATATCTGTTGGGCCAAGTCTGCTGAGCAGAAGGTCACATCGATAATGGTCTCATTGTAACCCGCTCGCCTGAAGGTGGTTGAGGTTCCTTCATTTAAGACTTCGAAAGACAATCTGGCCACCATCTCTGTAAAGATTTTCCCTCTGGTATCGGTAAAAGTCATACCCCATTCTGCCGCTTTGGCATTCAAATCTCCCGTTACGATTTTTTTACCCTTCAAGGATCATAAACAGTCTTCGAGGTTTTCTGCTTTGCGGAGAAAGGTGTAGGTGCTGTTGTTTGGCGTAAAGTAACAGCCTACTATAAAGCAGTGTTTTGTCTTAATACAGACGAAGCCATCACCTGCACCTTTGTCTAGGATATCTATACTAGGGTCTACAATCCATATTGCGGAGGTTCCCGTGTTATCAGTGGCCCATGCATGTCCGTCTTGATTTTTATATTGTTCATTTAATCGCAACGTCTAAGTTTTTGTTAGTAAGTCAGTTGCTAATCGACTTCTCTGCAGATTTCCCTGGAGGAAGCGCATTATTTTTGTCTTTCTTTTGCCTTGTTAAGGGCAGTGCGAAAAACATGGCATTTTCCTGAGCCTGCGACGTGTTCTGTGTCCAGTTGTTTCCCGTCGTCTATGCAAAGATAGCACTTTGGTGTTTGAGTGAATGAGGCCATTTTGTGTGCTGGGTCACCGCACTTAAAGCATATATTTTGCCAATCGGGGCCCTTGCATAGTTTTGCTAAGTGGCCGTATCCGAGGCACTTGAAACAGGGTTGTACGATCGTTCGTTGCCGAACCCTGCAGTAAATCCAGCCAATCTTTATGCGCCCATTTTCTATAAGTTATTGTGCATCAGCTTCATTAAGTTCAACTATCGCCATGGGCTGACCGTGTAGGGTATTTGAGAGTCGTATGGAGTGTGCTAGAGAGGCATCTCCAAGATCTCTTTTTAGGCTAGACTTGACTTCTTCTGTTGTTGTAATCTCCCAGTCTCTAATTTCGACGGTGCTTTTAGGTACTAGTTGCCTTACTGTCCCCATGTTTCCAACCGCTTTTCTCACCGCACCGACCACTTTTCTCACCGTAGTGGTAGTAGTAGTGGTGGTAGTAATAAAGGTGGTGGTAGTAATAGTAGTGATGGTAGTAATAGTAGTGGTGGTGGTAGTAATAGTAGTGGTGGTAGTAATAGTAGTGGTGGTAGTAATATTAGTGATGGTAGTAATAGTAGTGGTGGTGGTAGTGGTGGTGGTGGTAGTAGTGGTGGTGTTTATGGTGTTGGTAACAATAATAATAAACAAACATTACATATTACAGTATGGGAGTTTTCTTTTGGGTCACCCACTTTTTCAGTCCCTGATCAAACATTACTCAAGTCCAAATAATTCACTCTATAGGCTGGCCTGGAATTGCAGGTTTGTATTCTGGGGTTGCGTAGCCAACTCCACTCAGCACCAACTTCCTCACTAAAGGATCATTAGCTAATTTTTATTTTGTTGATGATAGAAGAAACAATGTAATACTTTCTATGAAGAAACAACTCACTCTTGGCAGGATCGTTGCTGATGATGATTGGCACAAAGCGTGAATGCGACACCAGCATGTTAAATAGCTCCATGACCTGGGGGTGGTTGTGACTGTCCTGGTACAGCACATCACACAGCTCTCTCAGAGTAGCCAGCAGCTGGGGAGTGTGCTCCAGCCCCACAGCAAGAGCAAGCTGCGCAAACTGCCACCAGTGCTCGCCTCCCTGTATATCCTCCAGGCTGTGGGTCCCAGTCAGCACCACACAGCGATGCAGGAAGTGGCACAGCTGAATCAGCTTACGTTTGCCAGCTTGGTTTTGGCACGCTGCTGCAGTGGCACTCAACAGCACGCCGCACCACACAGCCAGTGCCCCCTCCTCTCCCTCACAGCCAGCACGCACAAACACGCTGTGTAGCAACTGCCTATGGCCATTCCTACGGGCTACACACTTGTCCTTCAACTGTCGATACAGCTCCTTGCACGTCTCTGCACCTGCCACAAACAAATAATGTGTGCATATGCTTTCCTGCAGCGTAAAGGCAGGATGAATACACGAGTGCGAACATGACAGTGCACACATAAGCAAAGTGAATGTTACTAGTGTCATAGCTCCAGAAGGGTGGTAGTCAACTGCTGTATAAAAAGATAATCTGGGGAAAACTTACAGATACATTTAAACATGCTAAAATTTATACAAAGATTCATTCAGGTTCAAACCCAGAGTCCAGCAATGGAAAGCTGGCATTCAGCCTACTGTACCTACAAACATAAAGTACATTAATGAAATCTGCATGAAGCATTCCGACCAGGACAAAATGGGAAATAGTGAATAATGAATAAACTTCATAAAGGAAGCTAGACAAATCAGAGAAGAAAACAGATAGCTATAAAGCAAGATTATTTGCAAATATAGGCTATGAAATTTGAAATCCAGAAAAAAAAAGTTAAGCTCAGACACGACATGACAAGGAAGAACACAGAACAAAAATGAGAATTGGCAATAAAGGGAAAGGAGAGGAAACAAAGAGAGTTAAGGAAAATTACACATATTGATAGAACAATATTTATACATTCAGGATAGGTTGAATTCTGTTTTTGGCTGATTCTGAATCCATAATTGAATCCTTTTAAAACACCCTCGAATCTCAAAAATGAGACCAAATCCAGGTTAACCAACACAATGTAATTTTAAAACTTATTGTTTCACGCAATACATTTAATTTTTTTTAAAAGGGAATAAACAGGGACAAAATATACTTTAAATCTGAAAGCAAACACGCAAACTTAACTAATTGCTAGTATCCTTCTAAATTTTCACCTTTAAGAAGTTGAGAATTCTACAGCAAATTTTTTTTAAATGTTAATTCAAGGCACTTGTGTTTGAGATATCTTGCCCCCATTTACCCCTAAATTGTATGGTAGATCTGTCACATAGCTGGTATGGCATGAAAAAAAATGGCATCGGATAATTTTTCTTTATTTTCTGCTATCACAGTGTACACAACCCAAACTAGGTTTCATCATTAATATTTGCATTAAACAAGAAAAATGAAAAAAAGGACAGTGAGCTGATTCATGCCATCAACCAAGAGTCAAATATTAAAATAGTTTTGTGGATGAATTAATGAAAGGTTGACAAAAATAGGGCTTGAAGAAGGGTGAAAGGATGGGGGGAGGACTGAGTAAACAGCAAGAATGGTAAGATTGTCCTAATATTGCAAGGAAGTTTGGTCAAACCAAAAATCATTACGAACACATAAACCTTTCAAAGAATGACCAACATCTATCAACACAATTGTAGTTATTTTAACAGACTGTGCATAAAAAAAGTAGCATGGTGAACGAACTGACAATTTGTAACAAATGTTGTCAACAGTCAACATGAAGCCACATTAGATTAGAGGTATCATAGTTACTAGTATTTGCAAGTACCAATTTTNATGTTGTCAACAGTCAACATGAAGCCACATTAGATTAGAGGTATCATAGTTACTAGTATTTGCAAGTACCAATTTTTTAATTCAGTAAATCTGGCAATTTCATTGAACTGAGTGATGCAAAAGTGCAGAATGTTGGCAAAAACAGGGGAAATACATTTTTTGTACTAGTGAATTATTGGTGGTGTTAAANGATGCAAAAGTGCAGAATGTTGGCAAAAACAGGGGAAATACATTTTTTGTACTAGTGAATTATTGGTGGTGTTAAACAATTCTTTTAAATTATAAAAATATATCGGCGAACATCCCAATACATTTTCGGGGTGGATGTGCGACTGAATTGCCGAATTGATTATATAGCCTATTCATGGTTTCTTCACACGTTTCGAATCAAACCTTTGGAAAAAAAATCACACCATGCATGACTTGTTTGGTTATTTCCTAAATATTGCATGTAACACAAGCATTTTATTCTTCTGTTAACATAAAAGTACCTTATTTTTGGTTACATTGAACTTTCCATTATTTTTTATCTATAAATTATAATAATATTTCATTTATAATAAATATGAATAAAAACAGTGAGAAAATGGGTAAGTTGGTAATGTCTAGTAAAAAATAGTTCTCAAGCAAAATATTATTACACTGAGTCACACAAATGTGGTGCATTGTCCCTCTCATGTAATTTTCTTTACTTGGTTATGCTTTGTTTGCATGTGGTGGAGGAATAGTAAGAAAATAGAACTATAGCATGGCTTCAGAAAAAATGGAAGTAACAGTGAATGGACTATAGTTTAATATCATGGTATTTTAGAAAAATCACAAAAAATATTTTTTTCTAACAAACATCATTGTTAATTTTTGCATGCAGTATCAATGAGTAATACAAATAAGCAATAAAGAAAAGGTAACTTCAAATTGTTAAACAATGAATATTTTATGTGCAGCGACAGCAATTCTAGGGAGGGGGAGGGCCGGCAGTTGCCCCTCTCCCTTTTTTGCATCAATTATTATAGTTTAGCTTTTGAAAGTAGTTTTTAAAATTACCATGCAAACTTTTCTTACGCATCTCTAGTTAAAGAGTAGCTAAGTAGAGAAGCGAAACTCTTGTGCTCTGGACCAAGACGTTACTCAAGCCATAAAATGTAAACATGTTATAAATACAACCACCAACCTAAGAACATAAAAAGACAGTATAAACTAAAATTATTACAGACAACATATATTCTGTAATTTGAACTTGTCTAGCACAAATTATATTTCTACTAGCAAACTAGCGCGGCTTCGCCTGGGTACAATTGAGTTTTACAGTGATGCACTAATAAATAAATTGGGAAAAGACAATTCATTTACATGTTAAAAAAATTATAAAATTATACTATGTTGGCCTAGGTTTTTAACTGGTTACGGCAACCCAAAAGAAAANTTACATGTTAAAAAAATTATAAAATTATACTATGTTGGCCTAGGTTTTTAACTGGTTACGGCAACCCAAAAGAAAAGAAATATTTTTTACCCGATNTTAACCGACAGCCAAGAGGTAGGGTATTATTTTTGGAGTGTATCTGTGCAACTATCGCCTAGTTACCACATTTCCGCTTCCAGCGTCGATGTATGAAAATCAAAACGTGACTTTCATCAAGTTGTAGCTTTAGAAATAAGTGTACCTAGGTACTTCTTTTTGCGCTCGGCTGAGGGATCTTAATCGATTACCAAAGTTAAGCAACGTTCCTAGCGGCACACATTTGGATGGGTGACTGTTTAGTAGCATAACATCTGAGCGCTTCCAGGCTTTGGAGGAAACGTTAAATATTCAGTCCCAGTTGTTATCAATTGATAGCAGTGGTTAAGCCATTTCAGAGGTCCTTGGGCGGCCTGATAAACTCTGACACCAGAGGAAAAAAATATTTTTGTCACGTTCCCAGCAGAATTATGTTTTGTTATTATTTCACAGGAATTGTACATATTTCCGGGATAAGAAGTATCCTATGTCCTATTCCAGGACCTAAAGTGCCTACATACCAAATTTCATCAAAATCCGTTCAGCCGTTATGGAGCTGAGTGGTAACAAAGTAACAAACAAACAAACAAACAAACACAAACAGACAGACTTTCGCATTTATAATATTAGTAGGATTTACACTATAAGCATAAAAGGGGGTTATTTCATTTTAATTTAATGGTTCCAGTAATTTTGCAATTTTTCGCAGACACAATTTTTTTATTTTCCTCCGAAATTGGTGCAAATTTTCACATCCCTAGTTATGGGTGTCTGTGCAGTTGTGAACATTACAGTGTTTTTGACTGCTTGTCAGCATCACAAGTGAGGAAAATGAAGAAAGGTACCAAAAAAAATTACCACATTTTATTTTGCAGAAAACAGAAAGTAATAGAAGAAAGCATTAATTTTGACAACTCTGCTGCTACATCGGAAGNTACATTTTATTTTGCAGAAAACAGAAAGTAATAGAAGAAAGCATTAATTTTGACAACTCTGCTGCTACATCGGAAGCTACTTCTATTGACAAACCTGACTGTGCAACCAGTTCTTTTCGTGACAGTGAAAGCCAGGTTGAGGTTACCAAACTTTATGAAGTTTTACAGCACTTAATTTTAAACCAATTTAAGTCCAACCTCTACAGGCGAGCTCTACTTTGTGGCAAAGCTGCTGGCCTTGAATATTTAATAAAATGGACCACTCCAGCCTTCCGTGGCACAATTCCTAGAAACTAACGGAAGAAGATTTTAGAAGTGCATGGTATTCACAATAAAAGTAGCTTAAATATGCATCTTTGGCTATAAAGCATTGGTTTCCCATGCTGATTATTGGGCAGTGTTCGTAGTTATGTGAAACATTTATTAGTAACAAGTTTAAGAACTGGAGAAAAAAGAAAAAAAAAAAAATCAAGAACATGAACTTACTGCTTCTCATCTGAGCACTTTGCAATGCTGGCACTAAGGTTTAAAGTCTACAGAAAGTGTAGCAGAGAAGATTTTTTTTCCCACCACAAAGAAGAAGTTAAAATAAACCAAGAGTACCTTAGGATACTGTTTGAAACATTACTGCTTCTTGGTAGACAAGGCTTAGCAAGAAGAGGCCTTAGGGAAAAAGAATCCTCGAATAACCGGGGTAACTTTATAGAATTGTTGTAACTGCTATGATATGTCAGGAATACATAAAGGTGTGGCAGCAAGATTACAAGAAAATAATCCGCATGCAATCTATGTGCGCTGTTACGTGCATTCATTAAACCTCGCTCTTGTGGATTTATCGAAAAGTATTTCCATGGTATGCAAAGTTTTCAGTACAGTTCAGCAAATGTATTGTATCACTAAAACCCCACAGAAACGCTATGCAATATTTATAAATATAAAGGAAGGGTGACGCGCCACAAGCAATGTCTACATCATGCTTTAGCCTCGGCACAGTCGCAGCCCCCTCCTAAGAAGAGCGATAGGCTGTACACGCCACAGGCATCCTGTTGTAATGCTCAGGGATTGGCATGTGGGACAGCTGCTGCCACCTATTGGTCATCAACCCGCAACACACCGTGGCATGCTGCCACCCCTACGGCCGCTGGCTGCGGAGGGGAACACAGTCCAGTGCTAGGTCACCTTCGGACATCTTAGCCACTGCCACTCCGCCTTCTCATGCCAACCCTGTGTTTCAGGTAAAAATAGGACCCATGGTCCTTAGTTCTGGACTGACTCTTGCAGCTCTTGTGCAGAATGTCACTCTGCTTGAATGCAAACAGAAGCCTTCTACATCAGTCAATTGACTTCAATGTTTCTCTCTCTGACTCTCACAGCTCTTCTGCAGAACATCACTCTGCCCAGATGCGCACAGAAGCCTGCAGCGTTGGACATTTGTCTTCAATGTCTCTTTAGCTTTGAACTATTCCTTGTGCTCTAGTCCAAGTACCGCCAGTCTGGGGCTACCCTTGCCCCTCACGCCACAGCGTATTCAGAGACCATCACACCACCTTTGTTGGCAACCTAGGTTAGGCCCTTCAGGCACCAATCAGGGTGCAGGATAGATATGTGTGTTCTATTGTCTCGGCAACAAGACATATTCCGAGTTGACTGCGTTTAGCATTCTCACCCTATTTCTCACTACGTCGCACTTCAACCTAGTGCTCTGTCAACATTATTTGAGGAGTAAGTATATGCCGCCCTCCCCCTCTCATTCTTCAGGCATTTAACCAAAAGGATTCCATCTTTGTGTGTGTTGTTTGGATCCTATGGTGATGTACCTCCTTCCTAAGTATCACAGAAGTGGCATCCCACCCTGCTGTTGTTCATTTCTGTGCAGTACTTGGTCTACCAATAACGTCCTGCCCAGTCAACGTATTTGCAGGAAGCCAGCAGTAAGCAATCCCTAAAGATGTGGAACGTGAACCTTCCAAAGGGACTTGGAGTTGCAGGCAACGTCCTGCCCTCTCCAATAACTGACGAACGGAAGGAAGTTACTGCACTCCGAGAGGCCGCCCAGGCTTTTCCTCCAACAGCAGATACCCCTGCTCTATTGGACTTGCCAGGCCATGCCCCTACTACTGTACACCCACTATCACCTACCTCTGTGCTGTCACCCCACTTTATGCCTCACCCTCAGGCTGTACGTGGGAAAGCAGCCAAACAGGTGCTGGCTCAGGTTAGAAGGCTGGTGCATCATACTGAGCGTAGCACCCACAGAGTACAAACGTCGAAACAGGAAGCTGCTGCTTTCCAAAGGGGAACCATGGCCAGCTCTTCGGATGAGAGAGGAGACTCCTTCCACCTCCTATGGCATTTTCCACGTACAGTCTCACCACTACCCCTTACTAGATACTCCACCCAAGAAGCCAGTTGCCAGTGAATAGCCTCCAGCTGTGGAGATGGTAGTGCGATGCCTGGAGCCCCAACTCCAGGGAAGCCCAGTATACAGCTACGCTCCTACCAGGGTACCCACGTAACACACTTCAAGCAGTGCAGCACCCCGTGCCCAGTGGGCAATTATCAAGCTGTCCATAGCTTGGGTTCCTGCCCCCTCCAAAGGGCCGGTCACGACAACGCTTACTTCCCAGCCGTCAGGGAGAAAATTGTGTGTGGGGGGGCAGGGGGAACCTTGACGCAAAACGCCGTAACTTAACACCACTCGCAAGGTGAGGCGTCAAGGGGCTATCGATGAAAGTAATACAACAGGAGGATCTACAACAAATTTGTCTCTCAAGGCACTGAGTGACAGTAGGTTTAACAGTAGACATGAAAGTTTGCAAGTTGTTCAACTGCATTTACCAAAAATAATACACACTGCAAGAAATGGAAGCAAATAATCCAAAGGTTGGTGGTGAAGCCCATGGGTTGGGTTGATTTGTATAAAACTCTGAATTTGTAGTTGGGTTGAATATGAAAATAAAGTAATTGTAAAAGTCAAACATTCTTTCAAGATAGATTCAAAATAACAACATTTCAGTTTACGAAGTTGTTGAAGTTGCCAAGTGGATTGTAACAACTATTGCAGGTCTTCACAACGAAAATATTGTTACAGGCAGCCTCTCTGTGAGCGTATAAGGCATGGATGATTTATTGATGCACGTGCGCTATCAGTCGCAACTGGAGGCGCAGCATATTTTCACAAAGGAATATTTACAAAGCGTGCCTGTTACACCTATCACGGCACATGCTTCTCCTGATCTTGGGCATCGGGTGTGTCTGAGACATCTGAAGAATGCTCTGGGTTACTGACCTTGTTTCTCTCAGTGTGACTTGGGGTGTGTTGAAACTTCCAGATGGCCAGGGCAACTGATATAAAAAGCATGTCTGGCCCCAGAGCCAGGAATTGTTGAGTGGATGAGTGGCTGCAAAATCGAGCAAATAGTGTGACCGGCAGGCTGGACTAGTGGACTGGATGCTCGAGTGAAAGACATTACAAATGGAAACAGACAGACTGAAAGTGTGTTAATAATGAGTATGAGTTAATTGACTATAACCAAACAGAGACATTAAGAAGGATGTTAATTAAGAGTTAAAATAGACATTAAATATTGCGATCACTGAGAAATAGAAAAAGTTATAGTGGAGATAGATTAATGCTGTAAATAATAGCTGTGTAAATAAATTTAAATCAAATTTAGTTCTTTAATTTTTAATTAATACCTCCATCCTTCACAAACTCAGATACGTCCCTCAGCCATCTTGTAACACTGGTGTCAGAAGTGGGATGGAGGCATTTAATTGTTAGTCAAGTTAATCAATAGGCTAGATATTAGTGATTAAAAAAAATTAAAATTAGATTAATTAAGACTGTTTTGTGCCATCATTGCAGTGAATGCTAACTAGAAAAGTGTCTGCAGAACTGGAAGTACTGTGAGCATTAATTGAGGGATTAGGTAGCCAAGTGGGCGCAAGTGTTAACAGCCTTGATAACAATATTAGTAGTGTGTCCGAAGCTGTAAATATCCAAAATTAGTTATGTAAAAGAAAGTGGGAATGAAAATGTAAACATCCAAATTAGTTCTGTAATTGAAACTGTAAATAGTGTAAATACGAATGTAGACAGGAAAATTGACTCTGTTAATGAGAATGTAGACGGGAATAAAGACTCTGTAAATACAAATGTAGACAGGAATATAACAAGCATTAGCAAGTTAGTGTATACAAGGGTTGACTCTGTGAACAAGGAAATTGACATGTAAATGAAAAAGTGGGCAGTGTGAATGGAAGGATGGACAGCATCAAGAATGAATTGAGACAGAAGATTAGTGCATTAGAGAAGGAATTACATGAATCTCTACAGCATTGCTGTCATGCAGCCAGGAGTGGGAAAGGATTCTCAACTAAGCCAGCCCCTTATGATGACCAGACTTCATGGCAGGAGTACCAACACCAGTTTGAAATAATTGCCAACCTGAATGACTGGTCAGCCAAGCAGCAGGCTTACTACCCCGCAGCTGTACTGAGAGGCTCCGCACTGAGCATACTACAATCTCTGTCAGAGTGACATCAACTGAAGTACCCCACACTGGTGTCGGCCTTGGAGCTACGTTTCGGCGACCGGTACCTGCAACATGCCAACCATGCACAGCTGCGAAGATGCACCTAACGACCAGGAGAGCCACCACAGGAGCTATGACAAGACATCATGCAGCTGCCTCAAATATCTATGGAAGGGTGCTCCAAGGAGGTGCGTGATATCATCGCAGTTGGCTTCATTGATGCATCTCAGACACTATGGCAAGTAATACGCCTGGCTGCACCACACAACATGCAGGACACCCTGGCCTGAGCACTGGAGGTGGAGTCAGCAAGACAGGGGACCGCACCCTGACGTCCGATACGGGCAGTGACACTGAATGAAGACGACAAAGGCAGACTAACGAAGACGCTGAAGGAGTTGCAGACGACTATGAGGGATAGTGCTTCCAAGGTCCATGCTACAGAGCCTTACCGCACCCCACCCAAACCGCTGGAGTGTTGGTCATGTGGACAGCCGGGGCACCTGAGAGCCTACTTACTACCCACAACAACAGAAGCAGCAAAAGCAGCAGCAGAAGCAGCAGCGAGAAAAGAGGCAGCGAGAAAAGAGGCAGCGAGAGGCAGGCGAGAATACAGCACATTTGGAAAACTTGCAAACACCGAGGGCAAAGGTTGTGACTGCTGGAGGGAAGGCCCCAATGTTCTTACACGTACAGTCGGTGAAACAGGATTGGGATGCAATACTTGTGGAGGGGAGCCTGAATGATGCTCCTTGCCAAATGGTCATTGATACTGGGGCGACCATAACAGTAGTAAGACCAGACATCCTCGGGCCTTCCCCCCAGCGATCGTCCGACGACAGTATAGAACGGTGCTATTTGACTACAGTAACAGGTGAGACCACACCAGTTAGGTAAGAGAAAAGTAATCTTGAAGCTTGGTCACCTTAGCATAGAGCACGATGTTTACATAACAAAAATAGAGGATGAATGTCTTTTGGAGATTGATGTACTACGTAGGCTGGGGTGCTGTGTCGATACTCGACTTGGTGTGCTACGGGTAGGCAGTACAGAGTTGGTGGTATCAACACGGCATGATTTGTCCTCCTCAATTAGCTGCCCAGTAGTATATGGTACACCCACTGTGCTGCTCGCTTCTAGTGAAATTGTCATTACAGGCATATGTCAAGGAAAGTTTGTCAGACGTTTGGGTCTAATTGAGCTAGCAGAAAGGATTGGCATCTTGCTAGGTAAAATTGCTGTAACAAGGACTTTGGTCTCTTCTAATTCTGGATGTTTTCTAGTTAGAACGATAAATTTGACCGATAGCGACCTTCGTCTTGAGGAGGGAGCCGTGATAGGTGTTTGCAAGCAGGTCACACAGATATTTCCAGAAGATTCTAGAGTAGAACAAACAGAATGTCCTCTAACAAATGTACTGGATAAACTGCTAATTCAAAAAAAGACACTCTTAACAGGCACCAGGAGAAGGCTGTCTATGAATTATTGCATAGAAATAGGGATACCTTCTCCTGTGGACAGATGACCTTGGAAGGACTAACGTGACCTGCCACCACATTGATACAGGAGATGCCAGGTCCATAAAGCAGCCACCAAGACGACTGCCATTAGCATCACATGAGACAGTTGAGGGATTCTGAATGAAATGAAGGAGTTAGATGTGATAGAACCATTGGTTAGTTCGTGGTCGTCACCCATTGTACTTGTTAAGAAGAAAGATGGCTCTCTGAGGTTTTATGTAGACTGTCGTCTGCCTTAATAATGTGACCAAGAAAAAAAACTTATCCGATTCAATGGATTGATGACACTTTGAACAGCTTAGCAGGTTCACAGTGGTTTTCTACTTTGGACATGAAGAGTGGGTACTGGCAGTGCGAGGTGGCCCTAGAGGACCAAGCGAAGACTGCATTTTGTGTCCATGGGAAAGGAACCTGGCAGTTCAAAGTTATACCTTTTGAGCTATGTACTGCCCGTGCCACCTTCAAACGCCTGATGGAAAAAGTCCTGCCTTTAGATATCCGTCAGGTTTACTTAGATGACATTGTTGTGACAGGGAGGACATTTGAAGAGCACCTATCACACTTAGACTCTGTATTCTAGAAAGTGGCCGCAGCCAACTTGAAACTGGTTCCTTAGAAGTGCCACTTGTTCCAAAAGAAAATTAATTTCGTGGGACGTGAAGTGTTGGCCCATGGAAAAGGAACAGACCCTGAGAAGGCCAAAGTAATAAGAAATTGGTCTACACCAACTGACAAAAACTGAAGTGTTGAGTTTTCTGGGATTATATCCCTATTACCGTTTATTTGTACCTGGGTTTGCCATGTTCGCCAAGCTACTACATGAACTGACTGAGACAAAAAGAAAATTTTATTGGACCACTGAATGTGAAGATGCTTTTAGTAAACTAAAGAAAATTCTGATATCTCTTCCAATCCTGGGTTTCCCAAAGAGTGAGTGAGTGAAGATATTTGGGCAGCTCTTAACATTGAGGTCTTGAGAACCGATGAGGATGAAGTGANTGAATGTGAAGATGCTTTTAGTAAACTAAAGAAAATTCTGATATCTCTTCCAATCCTGGGTTTCCCAAAGAGTGAGTGAGTGAAGATATTTGGGCAGCTCTTAACATTGAGGTCTTGAGAACCGATGAGGATGAAGTGAGGTGAGTACGGAGCAGTGCCGGAATGAAAGGACGGGGGAAACGGGAGGTCCCCGAGAAAACCCACCAACCAGTGGCATCGTCTGGCACAATTCCTACTTGCAAAAATCCGAAGTGAACCGGCCGGGGATTGAACACAGTTCACCCTGGTGGGAGGCAAGCAGTCTAACCGCTCAGCNACTGGAATATCTCAGTAAGGTATTGCATGAGTCTGAGAGAAATTACTGTGTTACACGCAGGGAGTTTCTAGCCTGCGTGAAGGCAATTTCACACTTTCACCTCTACCTTTATGGCAGACATTTTATTCTAAGAACCGATCATGCTTCTTTACACTGACTACTAAACTTTAAGAACCCCGAAGGTGAAATAGCTCCATTGATCAGCATCTTCAAGAATATGACTTTGAAGTATAGCACAGATCTGGACGCCTTCACAGCCATGCAGATGAATTTTCTAGAAGGCCATGTGAGCTATTCTGTCGTCATTGTGAACGCCAGGAAGACAAGAGTGGCGAATCACTTAAGGTACAGAGGACAAGAATTCAAGATTCTCAATCTTGTGATGGGACACCTACCTCGAGTGATGAGGGTATTAGGAAAGATCAGCTGATCCCACTTTGCAGCCATTACTAAAGAGGAAAGAAGCTGGTTGACAGCGTAAATGGGAAGAGATATCTAGTCTGAGCGCATCAGTTAAAGCTTACTGAGCACAATGGAATTCCCTCGTACTGAAGAATGGTGTACTTTACAGACACAGGGAAAGTAATGATGGAAAACACCACATTTTAAGATGGTTCTTCCAGAATGCAGGGTTCCAAAACTCTTNCGACACAGGGAAAGTAATGATGGAAAACACCACATTTTAAGATGGTTCTTCCAGAATGCAGGGTTCCAAAACTCTTAAAGAACTGCATAATGCAGCAGTCAGTGGGCTCTTTGGTGTTAATAAGTCCCTTGACAGAGTTAGACGGAGATTCTGCTGGCTTCATTGTTGGGAGGATGTTGAGAAGTAGTGCCGAATGTGCGACACATGCACTGTGAGGAAGAGCCCAAGGACCAGGGGACAAAGTCACCTCCAGAAATACAATGTTGGAGACCCATTTGAGAGGATGGCAGTAGACATTCTGGGACCCTTGCTTGTCACAGAGAGAGGTATTTGGGGATGAAAACGACTAGGACTACAGCCTTACACCCTCAGTCGGATGGAATTGTCGAGAGGCTTAACAGCACTCTTGAGCAGTACCTGATGATCTTTTTGGTCGACAACCAAAAGGACTGGGATTCAAAGGTGCCATTGTTTCTTCTTGCGTACCGCTCAGCATTTCACAAGTCCACAATAGTTACACCATCAAGGCTGCTGTTTGGAAGAGAGCTATGACCTCCCTAGTGACCTGCTGTTTGGCCGACTGGCAGAAGAGGAAATTGCAGCCCCTGATTATGCCAGCAAATTACATAACAGACTTGTTGGCAGTCATTATTTTCCTAGACAGCACCTCAGAATNCAGCCCCTGATTATGCCAGCAAATTACATAACAGACTTGTTGGCAGTCATTATTTTCCTAGACAGCACCTCAGAATAAATAGTGACAGGATGACGACGCGGTATGATAGAAGAATGTCGCGCGAGGTATTTCAAGAAGAACAGGACAACTGGTGTGGCTGTACAATCCACAGAGGAGGAAAGGGTACTGCCTNACAACTGGTGTGGCTGTACAATCCACAGAGGAGGAAAGGGTACTGCCCGAAGCTACAGAAATGATGGGAAGGCCCCTACAGGATTCTGAAAAACATCAATGATGTGATTTTTTGGATTTGTCGTCAAGGCTCTCAGACGAAGCAGAAGGTTGTCCACATCGACCAACTGGCAATCTACAAAGGACCAGATTTAGCAGAGTCTTTTTGAGATGAACAAACTTGAGGAGGGGGCAGTGTTACAGGCGGTCGCTCTGCGAGTGTGCGAGGCGTGGTTGATTTATTTATTGCAAACGGAGATGCAGCAGCTTTTTACAAAGGAATGTTTACAAAGTGTGCCTGTTATGCCTATCAGGGCGCATGCCGCTCCTGACCTTGGATATTGGATATCTTTGAGACATCTGAAGAATGCTCTAGATAACTGGCCTCGTTTCTTTCAGTATGACTCGGGGTGCATTGAACCTTCCAGATGGTCAGAGCGACTGATATAAAAAGCATGTCGGGGCCCCAGAGCTGAGAGTTGTTGAGTGGATGAGTGACTGCGGCATCGAGTGAAGGAAGACAAGTGGCGACCAGCGGGAGGAAAATCTGCAACTGCAAGCATCGGCACAGTGAATAGTGCGACTTGTAGGCTGGATTATTGGACTGGATGCGTGAGTAAAAGACATTACAAATGATGGCAACAGACAAAATGAAAGTGTGTTAATGATGAGCATGAGTTAATTGACTATAACCAGACAGAGACATTAAGAAGGATATTAATTAGAGTTAAAATAGACAATAAATATTACAATCACTGAGAAATAAAAAAGTAATAGTGGAGATAGATAGACTAATGCTGTAAATAATAGCTGTGTGAATCAATTAAAATCAAATTTAGTTATTAATTTTTTATTAATACCCCANGGCGTCTTGTAACATGTATATTTAACATGATTTGGTTTGAGTGAGGCGAAGATATTTTGTGAAAAACAAATGTTTGAAGAACCAGTCATTCCACGTAAGTGCCAAGTTCCACAGAAAATTCTTGGAGATGTTCATCCAGCAATTAATCCATCTTGTGACCTTATGATCTCTGCTTAAAAACAGCATACTACCCATTTCTTGATAATATTGTTGAAAATATGAAGTTGTGCTTCAACAAAAATCAATTGACACTGCTAAGCCACATGGAAACTGTACTGGCTGCTTCATTTGGACAAATAAGTTCAAAGAAGAGTTCAAATAAGCTTGTTTTGCTGTAGAACAAGCCTATGAGATTAAATGTGACAATTTTTTTTGTGGGAATTGATACATTCCCTACAAAAGAAATATTAAAAGCTGATTGCACATTAATTTCCACAGTACTGTTGGAGTTAACATCTAAAAATTCTCTCAATAAAATTGAACATCTGAATTTTTTTTAACAGTTCACATGTCTACAACTCCNGGGGAAACAACCAAACAGGAATTTTTAACACGTGGCATTGCTAGCCAATGGAAAAACATAAATAAGCTTGGATGAATGTGTAGAAGGGTACTCTAGAGTAAAACAAAGACACTTATTATTATTTTAAGTCACATTATTTTAACAAATCTTTGAGTTACATTTTTATTTCAACAACTGAATTTAAGAATAAGTATGATTTTTGTCACGTGCTATGTTAAAATTAAATATTTCCATACAACACTGTATTAGGCTTATAAATTNGAATAAGTATGATTTTTGTCACGTGCTATGTTAAAATTAAATATTTCCATACAACACTGTATTAGGCTTATAAATTTTAGCATTCAGGTATAAAATAATTTACGTAAAAAATGTTTGATCAAATTATTTACCTTTTCATTAGTATATTTAGTGTGGCTGGAACTATTAGAGAATCTGCATTGCTCGCTGACTTGTATTTAATTAATAATGAACACAAACTTGCTTAACAATTTTAAATTTTAATTTAGCCTTGTTATAATTCCCAATTTTAGGCCTCNTTAATAATGAACACAAACTTGCTTAACAATTTTAAATTTTAATTTAGCCTTGTTATAATTCCCAATTTTAGGCCTCCCCCTTCACAATTTTGGCACCCAAACACTACCATTGTTTACGTGAATATTGTGTTGACTACACGAATCCTCGAATNTCCCCTTCACAATTTTGGCACCCAAACACTACCATTGTTTACGTGAATATTGTGTTGACTACACGAATCCTCAAAATAATTTTATTTTATGGATTCAACAAATCTTGGATATGATAGTTCCATCCCTATTACAGTAGACTCTTGATACAAAGTATAGAAAGGGACCAGTGGCGAGGCGTGAGATTTTCGGGAGGGGAAGCAAATGGTACAGAACAAAAGTAGTGCATTATTTTAAAAATACTGANTGGCGAGGCGTGAGATTTTCGGGAGGGGAAGCAAATGGTACAGAACAAAAGTAGTGCATTATTTTAAAAATACTGACAACATCTGCCATTATCTACATACCGACATATTTACCTAGTTTGTTTTAACATAATCCCCTTAAGGTAGTATACACTGGAGAGCCAAAAAAACTGGTATAGGCATGCGTATGCAAATAACAGAGGCATGGAACCAATCAGAGTAACGCGATGCGATCGGTAGCGCCTANAAAACATCTGCCATTATCTACATACCGACATATTTACCTAGTTTGTTTTAACATAATCCCCTTAAGGTAGTATACATTGGAGAGCCAAAAAAACTGGTATAGGCATGCGTATGCAAATAACAGAGGCATGGAACCAATCAGAGTAACGCGATGCGATCGGTAGCGCCTATATAAGACAACAAGCATCTGGCAAAGTTGCTAGATTGGTTACTGCTGCTACAATGGCAGGTTATCAAGATTTAAGTGAGTTTGAACGTGGTGTTATAGTTGGCGCACGAGAGATGGGACATAGTATCTCCGAGGCAGCAATACAATTTGGATTTTCGCGTACAAACATTTCACGAATGTACCATGAATATTGCGAATCTGGTAAAACATCAAATCTTCAACACCACTATGGCCGGAAAAAGATTGTGAACGAACGGGACAAACGACGACTGACGAGAATCATTAAACGTGACAGACGTGAAACCATTTCTCAAATTGGGCAGATTTCAATGCTGGGGCATCCACAAGTGCCAGCGTGCGAACTATTCAACAGACCATAATTGATATGGGCTTTCGGAGCCGAAGGCCCACTCGTGTACCGTTGTTGACTGCACGACACAAAGCTATACGCCTCACCTGGGCCCGCCAACACCGCCATTGGACTGTTGATGACTGGAAACACGTTGCCTGGTCTGACGAGTCTCGTTTCCAATTGTATCGGGCGGATGGACGTGTACGGGTATGGAGACATCCTCATGAATCCATGGACCCTACATGTCAACAGGGGACAGTTCAAGCTGGTGGAGGCTCTGTCATGGTATGGGGCGTGTGCAGTTGGCGTGAAATGGGACCCCTGATATGTGTAGATACGACTCTGACAGGTGACAGATACCTAAGCATCCTGTCCGATCACCTGCACCCATTCATGTCTATTGTGCATTCCAACGGATGTGGACAATTCCAGCAGGACAATGTAACACCCCACACATCGAGAGTTGCTACCGAGTGGCTCCAGGAACACTCTTCTGACTTTAGACACTTCCATTGGCCACCTAAATCACCAGACATGAACATTATTGAGCATATCTGGGATGCCTTGCAACTTGTGTTCAGAAGAGATCTCCACCGTTTCGCACTACTATGGATTTGTGGACTGCCCTGCTGGATTCAATGTCTGAATTGCCTACTGCATACCTTCAGACATTAGTCGAGTCCATGCCACGTCATCTTGCGGCACTTCTGTGTGCTGGCAGGGTCCCTGCCCGATATTAGGCAGGTGTACCAGTTTTTTTGGCTCTTCAGTGTATTACTTACTAGCATTATAAAAAGCTGATATTCACCAGTGAGCAAGTTATAAAAAATACCATTTAACCCAAGGATTTACCAGCACTTAAGGAAGTTCCCCTGAATTTTTGAAAATAAAAATTACTGCACAGTTCAAAATTGTTTTGTTGGAAAAACTGGCAAACAGCACGAAACCAATAATAGGCTAGCATGAAAAACATGCAGACATAAATATACAACACTAATCCATGTATGGCACACATGCCAGAGGCAATAAGTTTACAAATAAGTGTAGTTTTAAAACAACTAAAACTGTAACATAATGCACATTTTCAAAAATCCTGTTCCCAGTTATGAGATACTTATGTAAAGACACAGGCAACATAACATCAAATACATAAATAAAATTATTTACTGAATGAATCCGTTAATTAACATTGTTGTTTTTCGTTACTCCACCTTGTGAGTTTCGCAAATAAATTTTAAGTGGAAAAGTATAATTCTGATAATATGCTTATAACTGAAATGGTGAAAATTAGAGTAGATAGCGTAATACTTTCATTGTTAACAATGAGTCAAAAGTATTAAACTATTATATTAACTAATTATTCTCAATTTTTCAATTCACCCATGTAAACATGTTTATAACTTGCGCAATACTTAAAATTAAGAGTACAAATCTGTCACTAAAAAAAAATTGACATCACCACATCCTCTGTATTATTTTCTTCTAATATGACACCATCGATCGCGTAATTTCCCAAACAAACTGTTCTGAAGAGTTCTAGTCNTCTGTATTATTTTCTTCTAATATGACACCATCGATCGCGTAATTTCCCAAACAAACTGTTCTGAAGAGTTCTAGTCGCAAGTGCAATATTGAACAGAACTACATGATTTTTCCTAATGTGCTTAGAAGTTAAAAATAATAATTTTTTACTATGTTATGATTCTGAGAATTCACCTTTTGTTTCCATATCTTGACCCCGAGAATATTATGTACATTATAAGTATTAATTATTTGACATACTTTATTCATGCAGACACATTATAATGATAATGATCTAAAATTTCTGTTATAATTAATATACGTACAAGCACACACTGCACTTATCTTAAGATGTTTCAATNAGCATATCTGGGATGCCTTGCAACGTGCTGTTCAGAAGAGATCTCCACCGTTTCGCACTACTATGGATTTGTGGACCGCCCTGCAGGATTCAATGTGTGAATTGCCTACTGCATACCTTCAGACATTAGTCGAGTCCATGCCACGTCATCTTGCGGCACTTCTGTGTGCTGGCAGGGTCCCTGCACGATATTAGGCAGGTGTACCAGTTTTTTTGGCTCTTTGGTGTATTACTTACTAGCATTATACACGGCTGATATTCACCAGTAAGCAAGTTATAAAAAATACCATTTAACTCAAGGATTTACCAGCACTTAAGAAAGTTCCCCTGAATTTTTGAAAATAAAAATTACTGCACAGTTCAAAATTGTTATGTTGGAAAAACTGGCAAACAGCACGAAACCAATAATAGGCTAGCATGAAAAACATGCATACATAAATATACAACACTAATCCATGTATGGCACACATGCCAGAGGCAATAAGTTTACAAATAAGTGTAGTTTTAAAACAACTAAAACTGTAACATAATGCACATTTTCAAAAATCCTGTTCCCAGTTATGAGATACTTATGTAAAGACACAGGCAACATAACATCAAATAAAATTATTTACTGAATGAATCCGTTAATTAACATTGTTGTTTTTCGTTACTCCACCTTGTGAGTTTCGCAAATAAGTTTTAAGTGGAAAAGTATCATTCTGATAAAATGCTGATAACTGAAATGGTGAAAATTAGAGTAGATAGTGTAATACTTTCATTGTTAACAATGAGTCAAAAGTATTAGACTATTATATTAACTAATTATTCTCAATTTTTCAACTCACCCATGTAAACATGTTTATAACTTGCGCAATACTTAAAATTAAGAGTACAAATCTGTCACTAAAAAAAAACTGACATCACCACATCCTCTGTATTATTTTCTTCTAATATGACACCATCGATCGCGTAATTTCCCAAACAAACTGTTCTGAAGAGTTCTAGTCACAAGTGCAATATTGAACAGAACTACATGATTTTTCCTAATGTGCTTAGAAGTTAAAAATAATAATTTTTTACTATGTTATGATTCTGAGAATTCACCTTTTGTTTCCATGTCTTGACCCCGAGAATATAATGTACATTATAAGTATTAATTATTTGACATACTTTATTCATGCAGACACATTACAACGATAATGATCTAAAATTTCTGTTATAATTAATATACGTACAAGCACACACTGCACTTATCTTAAGATGTTTCAATNCGATAATGATCTAAAATTTCTGTTATAATTAATATACGTACAAGCACACACTGCACTTATCTTAAGATGTTTCAATTGAAATAAAGCAAGGCATTTCTTAACTACTTGGCGAGTAACAACAAGTAGATATACGTTACCATCACACACGTTCCCGTGAATATCCACTCACACATTCTGTTACATCATACGTACTTTTCAATGTTAAATGTTTCTCAGAAACTATGTTCCAAAAAAGAAGGAATAACATCACAATACTATTACACAAACAGTTCATCAGACATGCCTTAATAAACACAAATATTAATTTACAAAGTATTCCCAAATAAGTGCGAAAACCAACATTGTTGGTTGTTTACAAGCCAGACAAAAGGTGGTCGATATTTAGATTGCTCGCACAAGTTCAGTCGCCACTTGGCTAACATCGTGCATATGCAAGTCGCTCGGGTGCTTCCACGGCTGCCTAAACCCTCCACTCCGCGACAGCTGACATCCTGGGTTCTGTCGTCGCATTACACTTGAACAGTCATAACACCAGAAGCACACAAGAAGATTGCTTCCAAGCAAAGAACATGATAGACACGAAGTGCCGCTTAATGCACAGCCATCAGCAGAAATTACCTAGTGTTCTACGAAGAAAACTACCCTACTCCTGTTAAATGAAAAACTAAAGATATTTCTCTGCAAACTTTAAACTTTCCAAAATAATAATTATTGAACAGACTGAGATTAAAGGGGAAGCAATACTTCCATTGCTTCCATGGATGCTTTGCCCTGAAAAAGACATTCAATTTTATACATAATACTAAGAAGTACTTTATAGTGAACAAGTATTTAATAATATATACCAGAGATTTCAAAGTTGTTCTTTAAAATGAAGTAGATTGTAATGAGAGTTTATAATATACATGAACTGAAAATGTAAATGGTACTCATATTCACATGAGACAATATGTAAATATAAATTCCATAGATAACACAATCTCAAGAAATTTTCATACAAGAACAGTTACACATTTCCTTAAGTAAACACCCAGTAACTTGCTCTGAATAAGTGCACAATTGGTGGAAACNATACAAGAACAGTTACACATTTCCTTAAGTAAACACCCAGAAACTTGCTCTGAATAAGTGCACAATTGGTGGAAACTGTTTTCAATACATAGGTACACACAACTAAAATAACATGTGTACAGTACTTCTTGGAAACTATTTTCAAGAGCTGTGCTTTAACCTTAAGAAACATTCAAGCACCCTATTGCAGAACTGTACAAGGAGAAACATTTTTCACTTACCCATACATGTTTTCACAAGCAAAACAATGGCATCAATGTTATCCTTCACCCAAGCAGGGCTTTTACTGTACAAGAGGATAGCCTGGTAAATATCATGTTTGTACTCTTCATAGACCCTCTGCAGTAGTGATCTGTTGACAGCATCTCGGCCGTGAGACAGTGCAGCTGAGAGCACCGAGAATATGCAGACGGCAGATTTTAATATGCGCTTATGCTTAAGCGCAAGTTTAGAGAATACTCCAACAAATTCCTTGTTCCTTTCAAGAAGGAACACACAAATCTCCACTGCACTAGTAGAGTGATTTCGTTTCTTCAGCAAACATTTAAGTAGACCTATAAAAAATGATTTCAATAATAGACAAATATTACAGGAAAAAAGATAATGCAGGTATACTTGGCACCATACAAAACTATATACTGTACAATATGTATTGCATCACAGTTCAATCTTGAGAGAACTGAAGAAATTACACATCTGAAAAATGCAGAAGCTTTGCAAGTGCAATCATACAAGAAAGGACACTGATTTACGTAGAAATGTTGTATGAACATTGCCATTATACAAGTGCATTTTACTGACAAGCATTTTAAGAACACTTGACAATCTTCTTCACTATCTCTTAGAAAAGTAGTTAAGGACATACATACTGATTCAAGACACCACATTTTACTTTACTTTTGGGTGCCAAAAACTAAATACATATCCCAAAATTTCTTAAATACATATTCAAGTGCAAAAATGGGAAAGTTTTTTTTTAATAACTTAGTGTACCTAGTAAAACAGTGGTTCAGGAGCATCATGTTAATAAATTTTTCAAAAGTGCAAATTCTGATGAAGGTTTTCGTTGTAAGGGCACTGCCCACTTTCACAGTTCTGAGTAGTACGTTTAGAATAGAGGGTATTCTGGAATAGAATTAAAATGACAAAAAATGCAGTCAATGGGAGCAGGCAGCAGTTGAAGGCATGAGAACCAAGCCTAAAAATGACATTCGGGGAGTTACGCTGTAACCAGAAAAATAAGGCAAACGCACAAGGTAAATCAAATGTCACGGTTCAAAAATCTCAACACAAAATAAAACTATATCATCTGCAAAACAACTTAATGCATTTTGGATTANAAATGTCACGGTTCAAAAATCTCAACACAAAATAAAACTATATCATCTGCAAAACAACTTAATGCATTTTGGATTACAACCACATAAATGACACATACTACAAGTATTTCTTCTGCATCACAAGCTTCAACTGCGGCTGAGGTGGAGTGGAGAGGTTTGGGCAGTTCATTAAATTAAGAGTCTTGGGAGCAGTGCTGGAATGCAGGGAAGGATAAATGGGAGATCCCTGAGAAAACCTGACGACTAGCGGCATCACCTAGCACCATTCCCACATGCAAAAATTCCGGGAGCAATCATTAGGATAGTAATAAGACACATATTATCAAACAGTGGAATTACATGGTTGAATCACAGATATGTTATTAATATGTATGCAACTATTGCTTTGGAAATTTAGGTTAATTTTAATGTAAAAGCCACCCAGACCCAGGGTTTGCTCACTGTTTACCACTAACCTCCCACCACTGGCATCTCTGAATCAATTCCAGACTCTGGAAATCTTTCAAACTGAGATCCTCATGGAAAAGGTTTTTTGGGGTGCTTCCATACCCCCGTACCTTATCCATTTAAAACTGTTGTTGCTCCAATTTTACTTCATCTCATTTCATCCATTCTTTCAACTGGCCAGGAACAACAGATCTGTCCCACAGATAAGGCAACCAGCTCTACTGAGTCCAGCCTCTTTTCATTTCCTCACAAAAACATTACTTCATAGGTAAAAACAATGTACAGTCATGCAATCCAACCCCCAACCCTTTCTGCTTAATTAGGAAATACTTAATAAACAACTAATAAACATTACAACCACTGCAAGAAAATTTTACACGCAGAATATTTACTGTACCTTTTTTCACATGTGCCAAATTATGTGGATACGTCTTGATCAACTGCAAAAACCCTTCCTCCAACTTGCATATGTCCATAACGTTTCTATCTTGGAGGGACTCCAAATGATTAGCTACATTCTTGACTGTGTTCTGGAGCATGACACTGCTCGTGTGGGTCCCAGAGACGTCTAGCAAGGATATTTTCAGAAGCAAGAAGGACAGCATCGAGCCAAGGAGTGTCAGTTGACTGCCATCATCTTGGCACAGTAGTTCCGTTGGTATTACGGCCGCCTCCTCCAAGAGCTCAATCAGTTCCTTCAGATCAAACTCAAACAACTCCAACAGTGGCAACAGTTTTTCTTCATCACATTCGACAAAGTTGTTTTCGCAACACTTCTTCACCCATAAGGAGGTGCACCTAACCAGCTTCTGTCTCAAGGGCGCAAGGATGTCTTGTGAGACCATTCTGCCGGCTGTTCTTATTACGCCCATGAAAAAGTCTGCCATCAACTCACTGACTACATGATTCTTTGACAGAGTGAATTTTGAAAGAACTGCAGGGTGTGTGAACAAACATTTAAAGTAATTTTCAACAAGTTTTTCCTCACATCTGATGACTACTTCTTCAGTCTGTGCAGCTGACAATGTTCTAAAGATACTGAGAAGACACATCAATGACTGATGATAATTTTCACACAACTGCTTTGTGAAATTGTTCATGGCAATCACCTGAGCAACATGAAAAAATGACAGTTTCATGAGCAAAAGTGTTTGAAATGAATTTTTCACTGGCAAACTGTTGAGAATGTCATCTGTTATTTCTGTTTTTTGATTGTCCTGTGCATACAACGACAAATCACCAAATACCTCTGTGATGGACATTTCGTGTGGTTGTAGCAAGCACTGACTAAGCTTCCTTTCCACACTACCAATGTCAAATGGCTTGCTAAGTGGCGTTGGTGGAAATGCAGGCAACCAACCCCGCACGTATTTCCACACTGTCCGTAATACAAGGTACTTTCTCTGTTCCAGCAAGTGCCACATGATGCTGGCAGAGTCATGGTCATGCAGTAAGTGTACAACAATGAAGGAGATGAACTCCACCACTTCAGGGACTGGTTCACCACTGTCTGCAGCCAACTGCAGAACTGCTGGCAGTAGTAGGCTTGGTGTAGTGCTGCTATGAGCTACATTCACATCTCCAGAAACACCTTCATTGTCCAGAAGTTCTGCAAAATTAATAAGAAATAAACATCAACTTAGTATGATATAACTGTATACATATTATTGATCATTAAAGAAAAACTGTACATGAGAAATTGTTCATTCAACCTTGATATAGGCTGTTCATTGTAAAGTGGGCATTTCTGAAAGTCCTGCATAATTTCTATTACTGAATTTCTATCCTTCCGACACGTAAATANTCATTGTAAAGTGGGCATTTCTGAAAGTCCTGCATAATTTCTATTACTGAATTTCTATCCTTCCGACACGTAAATATCGTAAACATTGCCAGGTGCTTTACTTTTTACACAATATTTACATTTCGCTGCTTGGAAAATTATAGTTTACTGTATTCACCCAATAAATTTATGAGTGAAAAATGGGATTTTAAAAGGATTGNTGCTGCTTGGAAAATTATAGTTTACTGTATTCACCCAATAAATTTATGAGTGAAAAATGGGATTTTAAAAGGATTGTAAATTAATGTAAAGGTTGATCATGATAAAGATAGCACTTTTGTAAGCCCTGCATATTTTCTACTTTCACCCCACCGTGTATCCTTTCGCCATATCTCAATGTAAACACTGCAAGTGGCGTATGTATAATCAGCTGTTCAAAAGTCCGCTGTATTTATTTACATACCCACGCAATGTGTGATTATCAATTGTAGTGCAACTGTAAATACGTAAATGTTGAATTTAAGTAAATAATATCTCTATGTGAACACAGATGATGTGATTTTTACTATTCAGAAATAAACTATCTTATATTCGGAAATTATTTTTGTTTATACTGTCTTGAGTGTCACAGAACAGTCAAACATTTTTCTCATTTTCTCTTGTTATTATATTAGCACCACACTATTTAGAACATTCCTTTTATTAAATACATGCAAGGTTCATATTTTNTTTTCTCTTGTTATTATATTAGCACCACACTATTTAGAACATTCCTTTTATTAAATACATGCAAGGTTCATATTTTCACCTGTCGTTAAATATCATAGGAATGAAACCCTCCGAGCTAATAGTGATTATTAGTCCATCAAATACAGCGAACAACATGTGTTAAATCATAGTTAAATTAAATGAGAATTATTAAAAATAATATTTACAGGTAGAACTAAGGAAAACAGCATGCATAAACCCTTTCAAATGATATTTATTTTATTTAAGCAGAATATTACAAAATACTGTTCTCCTACTGCATACATTACAATTGTGGCAATATCTGCAAATTTATCAAAATTCCTACTGATGTGACTTAAAGCATAAATAACTCCCACACACACTATCTGCACGCAAATGGCCAGTTTTGCAACAATGATGTTGCAAATGCCAAAAATAGTTGTCATAAAACCTCAGTGGCTGAACCAAATTAATCCAAAATTTTCACAGCACACTTTCCCAGTGATATTTATTACTAAATGCAAGTTTCATAAAAAATCTGTCCTTTATGAAATTTTTTACAGGGTCTAATGACATCAAAGTTTGGCCTGACCTGTCTTATGAGAAAATCACTTTTAGCAAACAAAATTAGAACAACTACAGCGATGTGAACATAATCTC
Organism: Clitarchus hookeri; assembly: GCA_002778355.1. Lineage (NCBI taxonomy): Eukaryota > Metazoa > Arthropoda > Insecta > Phasmatodea > Phasmatidae > Clitarchus > Clitarchus hookeri. Next base: position 246,819 of record NQII01002496.1, on the reverse strand, counting down.
ATCAGAATACTATCAAAACAATACCTAACCGATGACAACTTATTTTATGAAATTGCATTCACGCATTGAATGCAGAATCTAATTGTCATTACCTAAATTGAGGTTATTCGTGGCAAGACTTACTGTTTAAGTTAACCTGGACAAGTTCAACAAAATGTCGAGGAACTGTGTCAACATATTAAAAGTAGAGAATGAATGTTCCACATGTAATATCACGCAATTTCATAGCATTATTTGTCACATAAATAATAACGCACATCCATCAAAGCTACAGAATTGCTACACAACATAGCAAACACAATTAAATACATACACATTGTCAAAGTTTCTTCAAATTTTAAATTATTATAACCAACTTTAATTACATGTAGACACATTGACCAGGTCGGCATATTAAGTGAAATGTTAAGACCTACGAAAACTAAAAACAACAATGAAATACAGTAGAATCCCGATAATTCGTATTGTCAAGGGACTGAATGCTAAATATGAATTATCGAGATATTCGAATTAGCAGGATTGCCAATAATCGTGAATAAAAAGAAAAAATACATAATAACGAGATAAATGCAAATTTGCATTAATATGTAATGATAAACGCATGGCTACATATTATGTATACATATGTACTGTATATATAAATCAATAATTACATCAGTAAAAAACACATTAAAAATTTACATTTAAAAAAATTTGTAATTTTCTTTTGGTGCAAGCCTTGCAGACGGGTATTGCCGATGGCTTTGTCAATCATGTTCAAAGCAGAAAGTACTTCATCGCCAACTTCTGATTTCGCTAAGAAATGGCGCACGTTGTTGATGTATTGTTCAGCCTCTTTAGGTGTAATTGTCAGCACATCATCTTTGTCATCACCTTCATCAATGTCCTGAGATGGAGCCAAAATTTCATCATTAGTTAGAATCCCCGCTACCGCTAGGCCATCGTCAAAATAGACGAAATCTTCAAACGTTATAGAATTTTCTTCATTTTGAGGAAGACGATTCCAATTCACAGGGAATTTTAAGTCTTGTTCAGTAACTGCTGATGAAAATTCCACCTTCGTGAATCCACAGCACGAAAACAGTTTTTATTGTGCTTTCGCTAACACTTTGCCACGCCTTGTGAGCAATGTTAATGGCTGAAAATAAGGTGATTTTATGATCCTTCCCATCCTCGATACTCTCAAGGAGTTGCATCACTACTTCCTTGAGGTAAAAGGTTTTGAACGTTTTAGTTATGCCCTGGTCTAGAGGCTGCAGCTTAGAAGTAGTGTTGGCAGGCAAAAACACAACATTAACATAACTGAGCGGTGGGGTATTGTTGTGGGCCGTACAATTATCCATGAAAAGTATAATTTTTCGTTACCTTTTCTCCATTCACTGATCGTATCCATTCCATGAATAATTCACCCGTCATCCATGCTTTTTTGTTTGCACGATAGGTCATCGGAAAAGTTTTTATGTTTTTAAAACATCTTGGTTTGGGTGATTTGCCAATCATGAGCGGTCTTAATTTCTCAGATCCATTCATGTTGGCGGCCAACAATATGGTTGCACGTTCTTTACTATTTTCTTCCTTAAAACACGTTGATTGGTCGGGGAGACACTTATAAAATAACCCCGTCTCATCGGCATTAAAAATGTTTTTGGGCTCATAAGAATCAATTATTTCTCCCAATTCGTCTTTCCACTCAGAACAAACGTCGGCCGATACACTAGCACTTTCAACACTAAGTTTCTTAAATGTTATGCTGTGCCTTTTTTTAAACCTATCAAACCAACCATCACTCGCACGAAAGTCATTAATTCCCATTTTTTCTGCGAAAACATTTACTTTTTCTCTTAAAATGTTTCCTCCAACTGGTACATTCAAATTCCGTGCTTGCGCAAACTACGTTTTTAAATTCTCTTTTAGTTGTGGATACTCACCAGTCTTAAAACGCTTTACTTTGCTGTCCGATGTCTGGGAGGTGATCTTATCCTTGTTCTTCAGAGTTGATGCTATTGTGGAACGAGGGACATTATCACGTTTGGACACGTCAATTTGTTTATCACCACCGGCCACGGCGTTAATGATTTTTTTTTCTCTAATGGAAAGACACTTATTAGCTCTTTTCGGAGGCATGGCTAAGACCGAACTGACTAACTTTTCACTCGCTCTGCTCCTTACTACCCTCTTCTAAACGTAGACCGGACAGCAAGGCGCCTCTTAGTTCTGAGAATCACAGAAACATCGCCTCACAGCCTACTCGGCGTCATTACCTGGCCTTCAAACCCTCCTACGTCCCGCAGTACTCGTCCGGTCTTTTTGTCTTTTTCCTCTGCCCGAATTGCATAAATCTAGAGCTGGTGTACAGTCTAGGGTTAAAAACATTACGAGTTAACGAGATTTTTAAGTTGTAAATAAGAATTATAAGACGTTTTAATTGAGCTCGAGCACCAAAATAAATACGTATTATCGAGGGGACCGGAATGCATTGTTTTTTTACGAATTAAAGGGATTTTCTCAAGGGACCGGCAAATTTGTACGAATTAGCGGGATATACGAATAATCAGGATGCGAAATATCGGGATTTCACTGTACAACAAAAATGAATTATAAAATAAGTATGCTACTTCATTGACAACAGATTAACAGGCCTAAATGTTTTATTTATTTATTATGTAAAAAAAAATATTATGTTTGGGGTTACGAACTGCTCTATAAATCACATTGTTCAAGGCACTATAACCAGGGATTGAGACAGAAGGTGACACATAAATTCATGGAATTCAGAGCATATGAACATGGGAATGGGAAAGATGTAAAAAAAAAAGGAGGAAAAACCAAACAATGGACCCTATAACTTGAAACATTCCATCGGCCAAGTGATGTTATGAATTTGTTAGAAATACAAATTTTTTATTATTATGCTATTTTTATTCCTATAAGCACAAAAAAAAAGAAGTGATGAGTTTCAGGTGTCGTTAATGATACTACTGTGTCTAGTAAGATTTTAAGACCTTGAACTAGGTACTTATAATTCGCTGCCAACTTTACTGTAATTGTTGCGGTCATTACTTAAGTTAAAACGTGTGCAGTTAGAGGCAGCGATTTTACCAATGGTTGATCTCAAGAGTGGTGACTTTATCGTGAACCACCTATATTTGTAATAGTGGCCTGTGTACATTGGTTGTTTATTTTTATATAATACTATTCCTTTGAACTGTATTCACCTAAAGCACCCAAAGTAGAATTTTTGCCGATTAAGGGTGAGCATTTTCTCTCATATACACATGCCGCTGGAAAGTTTGAGCATGGACTGAATTTTCTCCCATCNAGATTAAGGGTGAGCATTTTCTCTCATATACACATGCCGCTGGAAAGTTTGAGCATGGACTGAATTTTCTCCCATCATAGGCACAAGTAACTTGTAGATAAAATTATTGAAAACATCTTCAAAAATGTTTGCAATTAACANTTTTCTCCCATCATAGGCACAAGTAACTTGTAGATAAAATTATTGAAAACATCTTCAAAAATGTTTGCAATTAACACGCATGTCAATATTTTACACGAAAAATGCTTTCAAAATGACATGAATTGATACCTCTAACTTCAGTATAAACCCACTTTCTCATGACAGCCCAAATTCAATTAATGACTAAATAAACATTAAAGAAACTACAGTCCCATGTTAACTATCATTTTAAATATTCCATGCCAAGTTTTAAATTTAACAGTTTCATGCAGTTTTATTCCTTCCAAAATTATTGACACATGAGGTTCATTGTTTGTGATAGACTAATGCCTAATGTTTATCAGTTTGATGTACGTAAATAACTGTGTGAACTACGTATTAACTCCACAGGATTGCAACACAATACAGCCACCATATAAAAACTCAACCATAGTTTCTTCAAGTTACATAGCAATTTCATTAATAAATATTGGTAGCTTCGACATGCATACAAGGACAAGAGTAAATATGCTCACATGAAGTAAAATATGTATTAATTTCATCATGGCCAGAAAGTAAAGGGATTTAGGATACAAAGAAAAGCTGTTACAAACCATGACAATTCACTGAAAAAATGTATTACAGCGAAACCTCTATTATCCGTTTTTCATGAGACCTACTGAAAAAAACTCAGCATGCGGGAAAACTCACATGTGGACCATTCTCCTCAAAAAGTAAAACCTAACCTAAAAAAAAAAATTATTTTCATTCTTGGTTATACTGAGTTGATTGCCTGTAATGAACAGTGGGAATATCTTAAATACTGGATGAAAAAACATATTTCAATAATTCAATATAAGTATTGTATTACAAAATATTGAAATGCACTTAATTTCAAAAATCTGCCAAATGTTTACATAAAATTCACTAAATTTCTGCCAAATGTACAAAAGTGGCAAAAATCAAACAAAATTGATTAAAAACAATGATTTAAAATAGAAACGTGCTAAAAATGGTTAAAATTTAAGTACAGTAATAAAGTGCGTAGTTCCATCATAATAATACTACATTTTATATTTTTTACTCTATTTTGGAAGCAAATTTAAAACAGTTTTTTGTGTTTGACATGTAAAAATCCGATTTTTTGAAATTATATTTTACTCAGCTAAAAATTCCGTTGCCGCTAAATGTTTTTAAATTTCGCCAAATTAAATGCAAAGTCTGCTAAGTTGACAACACTCGCCATCTTGTGCGACAGTTGATATCACTGCATTACTCTTAAAAAAAGTTACTAGCGTAATTTTATCTTAACAGAATTAATCCGTGAAGACATACTGTTCCCTTTTAATGCTTGTAATTTACATGGTTATTTACAGTACTGACATAAAATCATAACGTTTCCTTTGTGGAACGAGAGTAAAGTTCAAATCTGTTCCATCCATTATGAATCTGTGGTTCTGGTGCGTACCACGTCTATTAAANCATCCATTATGAATCTGTGGTTCTGGTGCGTACCACGTCTATTAAATTTATTTCCGCGAATATTCGTTTGCTGACTTGAAACAAAGAAATGCCTGCAATTATTAACTTTTACCTGTTTTTCGACGTGAGTAATTTAAAACAAATAGTAATAGAATTATAAAAAATTAATTACGTGGTTGTTAACAATTGCAACGTTTCACGACAACTAGTTGTGTATACTAGCATTTGAGGTTAGGGAGNCCAGTCTTAAAACGCTTTACTTTGCTGTCCGATGTCTGGGAGGTGATCTTATCCTTGTTCTTCAGAGTTGATGCTACTGTGGAACGAGGGACATTATCACGTTTGGACACGTCAATTTGTTTATCACCACCGACCACGGCGTTAATGATTTTTTTTTCTCTAATGGAAAGACACTTATTAGCTCTTTTCGGAGGCATGGCTAAGACCGAACTGAATAACTTTTCACTCGCTCTGCTCCTTCCTACCCTCTTCTAAACGTAGACCGGACAGCAAGGCGCCTCTTAGTTCTGAGAACCACAGAAACATCGCCTCACAGCCTACTCTGCGTCATTACCTGGCCTTCAAACCCTCCTACGTCCCGCAGTACTCGTCCGGTCTTTTTGTCTTTTTCCTCTGCCCGAATTGCATAAATCGAGAGCTGGTGTACAGTCTAGGGTTAAAAACATTACGAGTTAACGAGATTTTTAAGTTGTAAATAAGAATTATAAGACGTTTTAATTGAGCTCGAGCACCAAAATAAATACGTATTATCGAGGGGACCGGAATGCATTGTTTTTTTACGAATTAAAGGGATTTTCTCAAGGGACCGGCAAATTTGTACGAATTAGCGGGATATACGAATAATCAGGATGCGAAATATCGGGATTTCACTGTACAACAAAAATGAATTATAAAATATGTATGCTACTTCATTGACAACAAATTAACAGGCCTAAATGTTTTATTTATTTATTATGTAAAAAAAAAATATTATGTTTGGGGTTACAAACTGCTCTATAAATCACATTGTTCAAGGCACTATAACCAGGGATTGAGACAGAAGGTGACATAAATTCATGGAATTCAGAGCATATGAACATGGGAATGGGAAAGATGTAAAAAAAAGGAGGAAAAACCAAACATGGACCCTATAACTTGAAACATTCCATCGGCCAAGTGATGTTATGAATTTGTTAGAAATACAAATTTTTTATTATTATGCTATTTTTATTCCTATAAGCACAAAAAAAAAAGTGATGAGTTTCAAGTGTCGTTAATGATACTACTGTGTCTAGTAAGATTTTAAGACCTTGAACTAGGTACTTATAATTCGCTGCCAACTTTACTGTAATTGTTGCGGTCATTACTTAAGTTAAAACGTGTGCAGTTAGAGGCAGCGATTTTACCAATGGTTGATCTCAAGAGTGGTGACTTTATCGTGAACCACCTATATTTGTAATAGTGGCCTGTGTACATTGGTTGTTTATTTTTATATAATACTATTCCTTTGAACTGTATTCACCTAAAGCACCCAAAGTAGAATTTTTGCAGATTAAGGGTGAGCATTTTCTCTCATATACACATGCCGCTGGAAAGTTTGAGCATGGACTGAATTTTCTCCCATCATAGGCACAAGTAACTTGTAGATAAAATTATTGAAAACATCTTCAAAAATGTTTGCAATTAACATGCATGTCAATATTTTACACGAAAAATGCTTTCAAAATGACACGAATTGATACCTCTAACTTCAGTATAAACCCACTTTCTCATGACAGCCCAAATTCAATTAATGAGTAAATAAACATTAAAGAAACTACAGTCCCATGTTAACTATCCTTTTAAATATTCCATGCCAAGTTTTAAATTTAACAGTTTCATGCAGTTTTATTCCTTCCAAAATTATTGACACACGAGGTTCATTGTTTGTGATAGACTAATGCCTAATGTTTATCAGTTTGATGTACGTAAATAACTGTGTGAACTACGTATTAACTCCACAGGATTGCAACACAATACAGCCACCATATAAAAACTCAACCATAGTTTCTTCAAGTTACATAGCAATTTCATTAATAAATATTGGTAGCTTCGACATGCATACAAGGACAAGAGTAAATATGCTCACATGAAGTAAAATATGTATTAATTTCATCATGGCCAGAAAGTAAAGGGATTTAGGATACAAAGAAAAGCTGTTACAAACCATGACAATTCACTGAAAAAATGTATTACAGCGAAACCTCTATTATCCGTTTTTCATGAGACCTACTGAAAAAAACTCAGCATGCGGGAAAACTCACATGTGGACCATTCGCCTTAAAAAGTAAAACCTAACCTAAAAAAAAAAAATTATTTTCATTCTTGGGTATACTGAGTTGATTGCCTGTAATGAACAGTGGGCATATCTTAAATACTGGATAAAAAAACATATTTTAATAATTCAATATAAGTATTGTATTACAAAATATTGAAATGCACTTAATTTCGAAAATCTGCCAAATGTTTACATAAAATTCACTAAATTTCTGCCAAATGTAAAAAAATGGCAAAAATCAAACAAAATTGATTAAAAACAATGATTTAAAATAGAAACGTGCTAAAAATGGTTAAAATTTAAGTACAGTAATAAAGTACGTAGCTTCATCATAATAATGCTGCATTATATACTCTTTGGAGGCAAATTTAACACAGCGTTTTGAGTTTGACATGTAAAAATCCAATTTTTTGAAATTATATTTTACTCAGCTAAAAATTTCGTTGCCGCTAAATGTTTTTAAATTTCGCCAAATTAAATGCAAAGTCTGCTAAGTTGACAACACTTACCATCTTGTGCGACAGTTGATATCACTGCATTACTCTTAAAAAAAGTTACTAGCGTAATTTTATCTTAACAGAATTAATCCGTGAAGACATACTGTTCCCTTTTAATGCTTGTAATTTACATGGTTATTTACCGTACTGACCTAAAATCATAACGTTTCCTTTGTGGAACGAGAGTAAAGTTCAAATCTGTTCCGTCCACTATGAATCTGTGGTTCTGGTGCGTACCACGTCTATTAAATTTATTCCCGCGAATATTCGTTTGCTGACTTGAAACAAAGAAATGCCTGCAATTATTAACTTTTACCTGTTTTTCGACGTGAGTAATTTAAAACAAATAGTAATAGAATTATAAAAAGTTAATTACGTGGTTGTTAACAATTGCAACGTTTCACGACAACTAGTTGTGTATACTAGCATTTGAGGTTAGGGAGTGTCTGTTTACCTCTTCTTGGTGCTACTGAATTTTGGTAGTACCAGTTTTAAGATAGTTTTTTCACAGATAAACAATAGTTCAGAATGTATTTTGGTTTTCGGACAGAATATCTGATTGATGGATGCGGGTAAATTAATGATTTAGGGGCGTAGCATGCAGGTTTTTTTTAACATTGTTTATATAGGATATTTGTTGGAACCATCCAAAAAAAATCGACTGATATGGGAAATCGACATAAACGGGAACGCAACGAGGTTTCACTGTAATACATAAGATCCTTTTCTTGTGACATTGGTTAAGAATCAGCTATAGTAGTTTAGTGTGTGTGTTAAATAACTAGTGTTTACTATAAAGTGAGTGCACATGTGTGTGTGTGTGTGTGCATGCTTTAGTGTTAGCTTTGAAGCATGCAGAAAATGCCATCTATTGGTGGAGATTTTAACTTCTAACATGACCATTTCCCTTTCTGAATGAGTAGCTAAGTAAAATTTGATGAGTAACGCATAGTGGCATTATTACTAAATACGACTTCGCATCATCTTCACGTGATGCCACGTCACCTTGAGCGGCGTTTGAACCCAGGACTAATTGCTTCCAGAGCCCACCAGCATGCCCCTAGGCGAGAGGCACCTGAGAACATGGCAGTCAAGGCCATCTACACCAGTATGTCAGACGTCAGCCAAGCAACCCAGCGCTGCCCCTAATCTCGCAGGAGCGCTGCAACCTGCATACGAGGAAAACAACACTTCCAGCCTCCCCCGAGAGAGAGCGGCCTTTGTCGCTAAGGGAGGAGTTCAGCGCAAAGATACCCAATCGGTCGAAGTAAGCCAAAGGGCCCGCAGCAGGCAGTCTAAATAGGCGAGCGCAGAGCTCCAAAACGTCAGTTGATACTCAGCAGCTCGCTCCACCACCTTGAGTGCTGGAGCTCTCTGGTTTTACTGCCTTCCTCACGAAGGACCACCGCTACCTTCACGACATCTTCCAGACCTTTGCCTAGTAACCCCTGAAGAAGTCTTCAGCCCCCCTTTTAAACTCACTAATACTTTGGTAGTGACACCCGAGTCCCTTCAGGACAACAGCACAGAATTAGTTAGGGTCAGTTGTTATCATAGCTACCTAGCTGTATGTGCTCTTGTTTAGATAAGACNGACAACAGCACAGAATTAGTTAGGGTCAGTTGTTATCATAGCTACCTAGCTGTATGTGCTCTTGTTTAGATAAGACGCAGGTTCTATTCACATGGATTACCATAGCTTACTTCAGTTACAGTTCATTTATAAGTTAGGAGTTAGTATGGGCCACCGTATCTATTCCTCTGGGAATAAACATGTAATCTTACCTAACCCCTGAGTACTTATTTCTAGGATGACTGTGACTTGCATCCCAGTAGACGTCGACCTCATAGAGAAAAGTAGGAGACACTNTGAGTACTTATTTCTAGGATGACTGTGACTTGCATCCCAGTAGACGTCGACCTCATAGAGAAAAGTAGGAGACACTGTCTTGGAAACATGTTTGTCGACATTAGTTAGGAGTGCGGGCTCCTTTAACTGGGTGCACACACGCCTCAAAATATACCCATGAGATGGCCACCCATACTGTGGACCAGGTACGCAGAGGTACCTGATGGACATGTATGGTAAAGCCCCAACCACTAGTAACTCAATCCACGAAGCGGCTGGACACCCAGATCAGCCAACTCACTCCGTCCACCTCTTGTTATTTTTGCTGGTTGGAGTGATAGGTCTGATACTGGTGGCCTGACCCCTTCTGGACCACACACCACAACGAGGTTAGACATCCTGATCAGCCCATCGCTCTATACACCGCATTATTTTCGCCGGTTGGAACCATAGGACTGAGTCTGGGTGGACTAGCCCTGACTGACTACACACATAGCTAGAGAATTCGTCGCCTGATATTCCTTAGGTGGTAGACCGTTGTACCTACCCATATGCTCTTCACCCATAGGAGTGTTGCAAAGTGGAGAGCTAAAAGGGCAGCTACTGACTCCGAACATAGCCAATTGAACTGCAACCCAGTGCTAACTGCCCTCTGCAGTCTATCCCCATGGGAACGAGCTCAAGCTGCCCGACAACTGGACCGGCCTCACCTCCCAGTCTCCCCACGCCTCCTCTTTCAGCCATCCTACAAGATCACCAGCGAGCAGCACCCGATCATCGTGAACATTCGCCTGGGACTTCCTGTGCCTCTGGGAATTGCCAACCCGCGCTTCAGAACCGCGAGACCAGCAGCTTACCGCGGGCAACAACCAGCTCCGCCAAATGCAGCACCATCCCCGCCCAAGGACCAGGCCTTAGCTCTAGCCGCAGTGACCGAGCCAGGAGCTACCCCGGCCCTGCAGGTAATGAGTGTCTGTGTCTACACCAACAGTGCAGATAACCGCTAAACCCACACCGGACTTTGTGTGGTGCCACAGGACCATGTGCCCCAGCCTGTACAGCAGTCGGGGATCAAGCAGCAGTCAATAAGTTAAACCTCACCACAGTTAGTTAACCCGTGCCTCTGACCGGCACAATGAACCTTGTCTGACAGTGACGTCGTTGCCAGTTAAACCGACAACATTTTTTAAGTGTTAGAAACCTAAACATTTTAAACATGATACTATGTAGCATTTACAAAATATGAAGGAGTTTATTAAATTTGTTACAAATTCACACATTCTTTCAGTAATATGTTGATAAGTTAAACAACATTAGTAATTCACAGCCAACTTAGCAGGGAGTGAGGTAATCAATGTTAATGTTGAATTATACACAATACCAGACAGTGAGTTTTTCAAACATTAATTTCATAAGTGTTAACTTTACCATGAACAGCTTATACAAAGAGAACAACAAATAACTCTAATTCACAATTATTAACACAATATCTAAAATTAGAAACTAACTGTGAATAAGATAACTTTTCAAATATAATAAAAATATTCTTAACATAAAAATTGATGGATAGATATAGATGGATGGATTGAGATGGATGGATGGCAAAGTGAAGAAATTTGGACAGCTCTTAACAGCGCGGTCTTGGATAGCCGATGAGGCTGAAGTGAGGTGAATATGGACAGCGCTGGAATGAAAAGTGAGGGGGGAGGTCGGGAAAACCTGCAGACCAATGGGCATCATTCGGCACNAATATGGACAGCGCTGGAATGAAAAGTGAGGGGGGAGGTCGGGAAAACCTGCAGACCAATGGGCATCATTCGGCACAATTCCCAAAATTCATCATAACCCTGTTATGCAGTAAAGTAAATCTGCTCAATTTAATTTAATTATTTTAATCGTAATTCTATAAATGAGAGCAAAAATTAGATGGGTAGTTCAAATATCAACTTATATAGGCCGCCTCGTAAAATTTAAAATAGGTCCCAACTATTTCTCAGTAAAGTTACAGGTTCTTAAAACAAAAATATCTTGAAATGATTGGATAAAAATGATAAATACTTTTTGCCAAACTTACTGCTCTTCATGATGAATGAGAAATCAAACAATCAAACAGGAATGAATATTGTAACGTGGCACGCGCACAGTTATGGCCGGCTTTAAGTTACCACTGCTATAACTTACCACTCGACTAGCTCAAGACGGAGTAACTCGAGACTCTGTAAAATGGACGCCAATTAAATATGAAATAAAGTCAAGTTCCGGAGTATTTGTTCTATACTTTTATTTATCATTTTAGTGACAGTTCACATATGAAGTTCAGGTATGCAGAGTACGAACCGTTCACAGATAAACAGACAAGAGTAGAACAGCGCCACAGTCGTATACGAATTATTGATGTCTCAAAACTTGCATCGCAAGAAGAAGTTACGAAGGCAGGAGGGACGTTCGTTCTCTCCTGGCACCCTAGCGACCTCCCACACTGGCGGAAATAATTTAGTAGAATTGAATAGTTCAAGCCGAAAAGAAATTAAGAGAAAAAAGACTGGGCGGTCGCGGGTGCTTGCCGGTGTGGGTGAAGCTCTTCACGCCTGATGCGTCTTCTTCTCTGGCGGTTGGTTACTGTTTCTTTTCTAGGCGATAGACACCCTGAGTATTTATTTTGCGGGCCTATCGCCCCCTTCTCCTAAGATAAGGGCATGGCAGCCAGCATCTGCCAGCAGCGTCATCCAAACTGCGCTGTGTTCCGCTTAACTGCGCTGTCAAGATAAAATTAAACGAACTTCTCTTACAAAACTTGTCGACGCAGTCTGAAAGTTTCTAAATAATGCTGACGCTTAACAAAAACTAAAACTTTCGAAACGACAACCGGACGCCTGATAAACGTAAAACACGAAACGTATGCCAGATAAACAAACTATCACGGTAAAAACGAACCACCACGGCTTTAAATTTCAAACCCGATAAAAATATTACGATGCTTACCAAAAAGAAATAAAATGAAACACGTGTCCCGAAAATTAACAATACTGCGTCATTACAATATCTTCTATAACTCGAGATTTCAACTGAGCTTTCTACTTTCCATAGCCGAACACCCATACATAACATCACCAGCCAAAAACTAAAGATAACATACAGAACACAGTCCATTCTCCACAATAAAAATGGATAGATGGAGATGGATGGATGGATGAAGATGTATGGATGGAGATGGATTAATAAATATTAAAAATAAAAGTTAAAACAATTAAACCGTACTCTACTCAGCATATTATCACTGCAGCTTGTTTTTCCATAAATAATAATAAATTTTTTTAAATATTGTTGTGCATTAGTGGTGCAGGAATTGGAATAAATAATGTAGCTCCTCATTGCTGGATCTGTTGCCTAATGGCATGTAAACAGTACGGTATATAAAAGAAAGTGTGCTTAAATCATTTCCAAGATGGTCTGATCATGAGACTATGCTGCTGTAGTGGGAAGATGTTGAGAAAATTGTTGCTGTTAAGGTAGGATATCAAGTGCAGGATTGTTAGCCTGATGAGGTTGGGCAATTGGGAAGGGATGGTCTAAACTATGTATGATACAAACGGGGCGACTTGGCTCGGAAGCCACTAGTCCTGCCCTGAACAACAAACTGCTGTCTTGTGATCCTTGATAAGAAGATGTTTCTGCCAAAAGGTTTCCTGACTACTGACAAGTAGTTCTTTGAGCATTAATGACGCAGTCAAAGGTGCGAAAGTGTGAGATTGAGGATTCTGCTTACCGCCTGGGCTAGTTCCTTTATACCCAATCCCAATTCTAAGCTCCAATCCTCACTGCATTTTTAATAACTACAGCTATAACTGTCATATGGCCAAGAAGTAGAATTTAGAGAACACAGATGCATTTTACACATGTATAGGTGGTCAAGACATAGTGACAGCAAATGCAAGTCCCTGGGTAGCTTGTTAAGGGCTGCGATGATGTGGAATAATCCCCTGGATAGAAGGATTGAACCATGAACTCAAATGGTGAATATTGTACCTACCACACCTGTGCAACCAATACTTAACTTGATTACCATACATACATACATATTTTTCAGCAGATTACAATGACATTTTTCTATCAACATAAATCAGAAACCTCTAGTGTCACAACAAAAAAAATTACTGAAGGACTTAATACAAATGTTCCATCGCGTACAGAGCAAGGAATCTTGCTGGCCACGAGAGTACTTCAACATGATACATACAAGCATTCCATGGACACATATGTTATGTGTGAATGAGTATTGATTTTAGAAAGACAGTACCTGGGTGTTGTATCATGAGAGGTAACACTAGAAGATGCAAGATTTTACCAACATACTGTTGTGCTGTAAGGGTCCCCCGAATCACTACCAGTGGTGGCTTACAGTCGTAACCTATGGCTATCCATACCATGGTGCCAGGAGTAATGCTTGTGTGTCTCTCCACAACACTGGCAGGATGTAACCTCTCCTCACAGCATCACCATATTTGCACACAACAGTCATCCATGATAATGCAGAACAGAGATTCATTGCTGAACACGATGCGATGCCACTTGTAATCACTCCATGCTTCCCAGTTACAGCACTACTCCTGGTGTTAGCAGCAGCCTACGAATGATATGGTGAACCTGTAGTCCAGCTGATGCTATTCATCTAGATATGTTGCAGGATGATATATGGTATTGCAGGCTGTTCAGTAACTGTGGCCAGATGGCAGGTGCCAATGTTAAAGGGTTGCATAATGCTTTGTGCACAACGCAATGATCCTCCCTTGGTGTGGTGTGGTCTGTCTTGGTTCACTCGAACTTTCATGATGAGTGTGGGTACCCTCACGCAAGTCCACTGGTTTTAGCATGGCCAATGTGACATCAGAAAATCCTACATGCCTGACAATCGCATGATACGTCCACTCAACCTGTTATAGATTAACTATGTCAAATCCACGTGGAAAATTTCTATGTTCAAAATCCTGTCACTTCAACAAATCGTTTGAAAATTTTTTATGACTTATTTCTGCTTTATAAAAAGTACACATTCCAAAAATTTAGTTTATTTCTAATTTCCATCTCTGGAAATATAATTACTCCAAATTAATTACACCACATTGCTTCTGATGAGTAGTTTCAGGTGTACATTCACATGTAATTTTATTAATGTAATTTAAGATCAATCACTTAGACACAAATTATTTTCTGAACAAACACACCTTATTTGTAACACACGATTAGCATTGTAAACAGTTTTTGGCTTTTAGACTATAAAGGGGAGAAGGTGAATTATATGAGAGAGAACTTAAGCAACTGTTCTACTGCACACCTATTAATTGCAGTCTGACTAATGGCTGTGATTTAGTTTGTAAATTATAACATTTCCTTTCAAATCTTTATATTATTATGTGTACAAAGATTTGTATGTTCTGTCTTTCAATTATAACTTTCAACACTGATGTGTGGCAAACATCACCTTCACATACTGCTCATTTTGTATGTTGTTTCGAGTCTGCTAATTCTTTATACAGTATCTCATTACAAAATGATGGCTGAAGTAATTTTTGGTATCTAATATGTAAAATGACATAAAAGAAAAACGGAATATGTACCAAGAGTAAATACCCAAAATTATTTGAACATATAACAAGCACATAGTAAAACTGATTATAACTATTTCTGTAAATATGTAATAATACAATGTAAGATAAAATTTCAACTATGTTTTAAACACAAGATTTATAATTTGATTAGCATTTAACAATGTCTACCCTGCAATATTCCCTTAACATCCTTGTCACATGGGGAATAGCATTGCTGTTTTGCAGACTGCACGGCAGCGGACAAAGTGTCTGCGAAGGGGCGTGGGTTAACTGCAACCTCCACGAGAGCATTAGTGAGCAGGTGCTGCACAGCGGGCCTGCCATCCGGGCGTGTGCCAAGGTAGCAGTGCAACCACACCAGTAGCTCGGAGCCGTCTGCCTTGAACATGCCTATCCGATGGAGCATCGCCAGCAGCAACTGCTGTACAGCGTTGGACTGAGGGCTGTCCATCACACCCAGGAGCAGAGTGACAGCTGTCTTGAATAGCCCCTGTAACACATGCCACATTGCAGTGCTCATCAGACCCATTCCACCTGTTTGGGGAAGAATTATCTATCACGTGCAGTTGCCTCTGATTCTTGACACCATTCTTATTCTAAACTTGAAAATACTATCTCTACACTTTATTTGGGGTTTAGATAAATCAAGCCATAGTATTTATTTCAAATGGACACTGCCACTAGTATTTTATTCCCACAGAACACTAGTTACTGAATTTGCAAAAGCAGACAGACAATGTTAAAATGCTGATATTATGTGGTAAGATTGATGAACTACAGTAGTGCAAAATTATTTAATCCATCAGCTGTTATGTTCAAGCCAGAAAAGAAAAATTTCCTGCTCTTAACAAAGATGCATATACATTATAATAACATTATTGTAGATTAAAAAAACATAAAAATAATGTTAAATAAACAAAAAGGACCATTGTGTTTGAGGCAGTAATCAAGACATTTCAGACAGTGGATTGTTGTTCACGCATACTTTTGGAGGTTGTGAGCCCTGGCAAGTTATTGGTGTGAGCTGAGCTCTTGGACCGCTGTGATTACCATTAACAACATGTATATTATAGTTTTCAGTGTTATGACTTTCTTACTGATTGGAGCCTTGGCTGGGCAACAAGCTGATTTTGCACTTCACTTGGCCATCATAGTAGTTAATACCTATTCAGTATTGCAGTGGTAGACCATCTTTACTCTTGCCCATATATTATTATGTAAGAGATTAGGATAGTACATGTTCTTAAATAAACGTCATATACACAGTGGCTTGGCTTCCCCAATGAAGCTCACATGGTCATTGATCCACGCTGACTTGGTTATTGTTGGGAATGAATGATGTCTAGGTACGGCCTGCATAATCCCAAAAAGGAAGATTTTAAGGACTCTGTAGTTGTTAGTTTCCCAGTGTGACACGTCCAGAGACCTGAAGTACAATGTTTTTGTGTGACTGAGCAGGCTAATGGACAGTAAATTTTGTAATACAACAGTCTCTTTGTGGTCTCTGGTGTCTGCTACAATGGTAGCAAGTAAGACCTGAGCTGGGTGGCTCATGGTTGGCGAGGTGTTGGATAATTAGTTTAGTANGTCTCATGATTGGCGAGGTGTTGGATAATTAGTTTAGTATAACGGAGAGGCACATGTCCAGACATGGAACCTGGAGCTGTTTTCCGTGTTTGAAGCAGAGAAGCACAGGTGCAATAAGGGTGATGCTGTCATGTGCATCAAGTGTGTCATTGTCGCTACATGCATGGCCCTGAACTGGCATGCAGTGTTCTCGTCATGCAGCATACACTTATGGGACTTTAAGCGGACACACTATAATTTTGACAAATATCAATTTCAACAAATTTTTTTTGACATATACATATGTCACGAAGCAAGCCCAAATCCAGCCCTCAGCTAAAGCGACACATCTCCTAAACGGCATGTGGGAGCTGCCTCAAATACAACTCTGTCAACCACAGGCATCTTTAATAAGATGTCCCTTACAAGGCAGATGATTTTAAACGCACGGCACTGCGATGCCTGTCTGACAATCACCCAGCTAGAAGCAAGAAATAATGAGAAACCTGGCGTCTAAGCGAGTGCCGAATGCAATCTGCACAGCAGACAATTCCAGCTGCTAACAGCACCACATGGTCAGCCTATGTGCATCACTGTATGCCGGTACTCAGGAGTGGGACGAAAGGGCCAGCAGCCCCTGATGTCAATACCACCCTCATGACTGCCAGTTATCATCTCGCAACCTGGCCTAGCTTGGCCACCAACCACAACCACCCCACTCTTCCATGCAGATTGCCTGCGCCAATGCCACCGAGTGGGGTTAACAACAGGAAGTCTGTCCCCCGCACACAACCTTAGTCTTCAGGACATCCGTCGTGCCGCTATATACATATTAAGTTGCAGCCCAGGTAAACACCACTTGTTCTTCACTGAATGTCTTCTTACACCATGCAAAAACTTCACTGCGGGCATAATTTCCATAAGAATGGAGCTATTGAAAAGTACGAGCAAACAAAGTGCCTGTAAAACATATATCATTAAAATGATTTCATGGAATTATGTATTTTCCGAACACCTGAATAAATTAAGTGACTTTATCTGTACCATAATAAAAACAGGTAAACACTTGCAACAATATCATTATTAAAACGCCATCTTGGATACAGGAAAATTATTTTTCTTACTGTTTAACTTGCCTATTACGGAACACCAATAAAAAACTATACCAAATCCAGTGCTGCAATATCGCAGCCACAAGCTCTTATTTATTGACTATTATTCTAAATGACAGGGGTTTCAAAAGTGCCCACTTTACCATGAATAGCCTACATCTATATGTACCATAACTAATGTACTCTGTTAGAAAAATTTATTTCTGACATTCAAAACCAGATAACTGAAACTCAATAACAAAAAAGCAGGAAATTCAAATGCCCAAGCAGGAGGGCGGGAGAGAATAGGTGTAAATGCAGGAGTCCCCCCCCCCNAAGGGTGGAAAGGTATGCATATTGTACTGGTTGTTGAATGCAGTCGAAGCCCAATTTTGGTAGTGAATAATTGGTAAACTTTGAATCAATTTTTTGGCAAACTATCATAATGTTGTATAATGGGGGATGGTTTTGATTAAAATTCATGTGTGCATACAAATCCCATACGAGTAATTACTAGTTCCACTATTGGGAACAGAGATGTAATATTCAGGAAAGAACTTTATACACTGTATATTGTAAATTTTAATTTTGATAGGATCTCAATTTCCTACAATAACTACGAAAAACGTAACAAAAAAAAAACTAACACAAAAAATTATACCACTCCTACCATTTTCGTCAGTAGTCCCAGTAAGACTCTTCCAGGGATAGCCACGAGCCAAACCTCAATCCTTTTCTCTCCTATTGGTAACTGTCTTGAAGTGCAGCTTAGGGAACCTGCCTTCCTAGGCCTCACTAGAGCAGTTATCTCTTAGACTATCACCCCTCCGGCAGATGTCTGGGTCCGCTGGTGACGTTTTGCTCACCAGGTCACCTGTTTGGACACCTCAGGCCAACCCCTAAGGAGCCCCACTCTCCGTGACACCTGGGTCCGTTAGCGACGTTTCACTCGCCAGGGAGTCCCGGGAGTGGACGCCTCTAGTCCTGCTGCTGTAACCTCCAGTTCGGTACTTGAGTCTGCTAGCAACTTTCTGCTCGCCAAGCCACTGAACTGAAGGCCAGTAGATCAGGCTTTCAACCATACCTAACCTTCACATCATACTCTCCATCAGGCTGTGTCTACCTCTAACTGGCCACCCACTATCTACCTATCAGGACTACCACCCCCCACCCTTTTATGCCTCTCCATACGGCTGGGCGAGGTTAGACTGTCAAGTTGGGGCTAGCTCAGGTTGGAGTACTGAACAGTAGCGGTTCAGTTGACAACAACGTTTACACCTGGAAGAAAGAGGAGGCCGCACACCAGAGGGAGTGTGCAACCTGCTCGTCGAGCACCCACCTGAACTTCGTCTGGCACGTACCACGTGCAGTATCTCCACTGCCACCAACTCCCCTGAAGAAGTCACCAACCTTCGTTCGGCCGACCAACCGTTACTAGGGTAGTCAGACCCTTTAACGTCACACCTGCTTATACCCCTACCAGGGTACCCACTCGCACATTGCTCACAAGCGCACCACCCAAAGCTCA
>NQII01002496.1:67549-227407 GCA_002778355.1 Clitarchus hookeri | reverse complement strand
GATTGCCATTCCCACTAAGATTTAACGACAAGGCCTCAGGGGAGTCTCTATTTTGTGTTGGAAAAGATATTCCAGCTGGAGGGAAGGTTGAGATGGAGTTACTGTACACATGTGTCGGCAAGCTACCGCCACAACACATCAATAACAAGAGATTAAATACTACCGTTCTTTACCCTCACAGTTGTAACAGGGTTAAACATTGGCATGGCAAAATATTAACATGTATTATGTGTAATGTGCTATTTCGTGAATAACACAAATAGGTTAATAATAAAACAGTTTGTAGCCTTAACAATATGTAGAATAATAACCATATGAAATTCATTGTTAAAAAGTCATAAAGCCAACCTAAATACTATTATAGGCCTAAATTGTGAATATTTATAAGTAATGCTTTTGAAATATGTAGCATTCTTTGAATACTGTAGTTGAAGAGTCTAATCAAACATTTGACAGTTTAAACATTGGAAGTCACAAGGCAGTGTTTTTTTTACACGTAGCATAAGTATANAGTCTAATCAAACATTTGACAGTTTAAACATTGGAAGTCACAAGGCAGTGTTTTTTTTACACGTAGCATAAGTATACATATGTAATTGGTACGCAAAAGTATAACTTTAGCAGGGCTTTAGAAAAGGGTAAATTACCAGTGAATTACCTACATTGTATATATTCAAATCATGATGNAATAACTTTAGCAGGGCTTTAGAAAAGGGTAAATTACCAGTGAATTACCTACATTGTATATATTCAAATCATGATGTTACAGTTAACATAGATGATCTTTATACACTGGCACATTCTCTTACCTTTGTGCATCAATACATTTCACCTTTCCCAGTCTGTGCCCATTTGAAAACTGTATTGGAAATTTTATTTGTCACATTTAATATACAGTAAAACCTCTCTTTACTGTCCCCACTTATTGCACCCGTCATTCTATGACAACTGGTTTTTGAGGATCCGTGAAAAATAGATACCACCTTCCCTAGACTGCCAGTGCTAGCCAATACCCATTGACTTTACCTCTCCACCCACCTTCCTCCCCTCAGGTGGCCAAATGTTTCTGCACATGACTACCATCATGAGTTTGTCATGTCATTGTGCTCTTGCTCGCCTTTGCACTTGGCTTGTGTTATTACAACTCTGATTTTTCTTTGAAGCTCCTCCTAGTAGGAGTTAGTGGCATTGGCTGTTGTCTGAACATTTCCTCTCTCAGACGGCTGGGAAGCATGAATCGTCAACTTGACAGGGGGNGCTCCTCCTAGTAGGAGTTAGTGGCATTGGCTGTTGTCTGAACATTTCCTCTCTCAGACGGCTGGGAAGCATGAATCGTCAACTTGACAGGGGGTTGTTTCTGGGAGTGGGGCGGGCTATCTAAGGCAATTCTCTTATAGCCCGTTGTGCATGCGCGGGTGCGCTGGGAAGCACCTCCCAGCGCTGGTTTGCATATGAGTAGGAGTGTAGTTAGTGATGGGATCTAGTCAATGGACCACCTGATCTGAGGCTGAGGATCGGTAGACAGTCACTGGTTTCTTTGGCAGTGTGGGAGGAAGTGGTGAGACGGCTCATATGGAACGTGCCACTGGAGGTTGTAATGCAGGCTGTGACTTCCACTGGTTGAGCTGGTTGCAGTTTCCCTCTGCTAAACTGCTACCTCGCGCTTCCAGGAATACAGCTAGGATATCATCATTTTCAGAAGATCTCTGCCTATTAAAATAAATTTATATTTAATTTAAAAAAAAGTGTCACTTTTATGCTAGAGAAGATTTAACATGGACTTGATGCATGAAAGGCACATTTTGACTTTTAGGGGTCGGGTTGGGTCAGAATCTGTCCAAAATTTCCCAAAATATCTATATTGTGACTGACCTGTCTTAACGACCTTATTTATGGAAACTGTAAGGGTTCGTTTTGATAAGGTTCTACTGTGAGTGTAGCCCACAATACAGATGTATAGGCCATAACTTATAATTATCCCTTAGTTAAGGCATCTCATTACAACTCGGAAAAACTTCCCCCATTTTGTCCAAGTTATTGAGAGTTTACTGTATTATGATAGTAATAAATATGATTTGTTCTTATTAAAATAAAATACAGCGTATTTTTTAATAGCAAGTATGTATATGAAAAGTCTCACATTTTTGTGCCCTGCTTGTCACCAAAATTAATCATACAGAAAATGTGCAATGCAATGAACACGCAGAGTAAACTGTTATCATTACCTTCTCTGGGAGAAAGCCAGATGGATCAAGACTGAAGAGTGCACCCAAGGTCTTTACAACCTCACTACTGTCCACAGACAGAGCAAGAACATCTGCCAGCAGTCTGTGTGGCTCCAACACAGTTTCAGGAATCATCCTGGGGCAACATATCCCATAAACATCAAGCAGGTCAATGAGCAATGACGCATGATCTTGAAGGGATGGAGGGTTAACCACATCTACTTCGTCGTCATCATCCTCCTTGCCTGCCTCATCAAACGCTTTCCTCCATGCCCTTATGAGCACGCTTCCGCTTGGTAGGTACTGAAACATTGGAACAGCGCAGAGAAATGAAGTGAAGAAATAACAACACAAATACACTCAAAATAACTAGATGTTACCTTTAAAATTTAGCAGCAACTAAGTTTTGCTACTAACAAATTTTTTGTTTGAATATCATTGATTACTTAACATTAGCTAAGTAAAACATTAAAAATAAAAACCAGTTTTTTGCTTTTTTAGTGTGCAATCTCAGATAATATTTACACCAAAAATGATGTTGGCACTAGAATGACAAAGAAAAGACTCTAATACGAAAATAATGAAAAATAAAGGCTACGGAATAATATCATGGGAACTTGTAATGACGCAATATTCGTAATTTTTCGGGACTCGAGTGTAAAATTCTTTCGTGTGTATTGAAGCTTTGGAAAGCTTCGTAAATTTTATCGGGTTCAAGTTTAAAGCCGTGGTGGCTCGTTTCCCGTGTTTATCAGGCAGACATGTGCGTTTGTAGGTTATCGGGAGGACGTCTGCTTGTTACGTATTATCAGGAGTCCGGTTCTGTTTCGTTTCGAACATCGTTGTCTTGGGGAAGCGTCAGCATTAATTAGATTAGTTCGTTTCTGTGGATCGGGCAACGTCGACAGGTTTTAGTTCCTTCGGCGCAGTTTAATGCGTCAACAAATGTTATACGAAACGAGAGGTTAGTTTATCGGGATGTTGAATGCGTCGACAGTTTTAGTTCCTCCAGCGCATTTTCAGGCAACGTCAACAAGTTTTTGTTGTACTAGAGGTTAGTTTCTGTTGACGGCGCAGCAGTCGATAACGTGTTGAGAGCGGGACACGTGCAGTTTTAGATGACGCTGCTGGCAGATGCGGGATGCCGGGCGCTTATCTTAGGAGAAGGGGGCGATAGGCCTGCACATAAATACTAGTGGCGTCTATCGCCTCAAGGAGACAAAGTAACCAACCGTCGAAGAAGACGCATCGGGCGTGAGAAGACGCATCAGGCGTGAAGTATTTCACCCACACCGGCAAGCACCCGCGACCGTTAATTCTTTTCACATCATTTCTTTTCAACTTAACCTAAAGTCTATCAACTTATTTCCGCCGGTGTGGGGGGTCGTTAGGGTGCCAGGAGGGAACGAACATCCCTCCTGCCTTCGTAACTTAGTCTTGCGATGCAAGTTTTGAGACATTAATAAACGGTAAACCACTGTGGCGCTGGTCTGTACTTGTATATTCATCTCTGAACGGTTCGTACTCTGCATACTGGACATTCGTATGTGAACTGTGTCATTCAAATGATAAATAAAGTATAGAACAAAATACTCTGGAACTTTATTTCTTTCTTAAGTAACTAGCGTTCAATTAACTGAGTCTCGTGTTTCTACCTTCTGATCTAGTTGAGGGCAAGCCGTGGCAACGTAAACAGTCGACAGTAACAAGTGCCGAACGTTACAAGATGGCGCCCGCCTAAATGTGAGGCTGTAATATTCTAAATATCGCTCAACTAGCCCGCGGGAACTTTACAAACTGAAAAGACAGCTGAAACTTGCGCACACCTGTAAATGAAAAATTTAACAATACACTATGTAAGTTCTCTTGATGGCAAAGCATGCTAATAGAGCTGTACCATACAAAATTTCAGACACAAAATTGAAAACAAGTTTAAACAAATAATGGATAGTGTAGCTATTGTGACTCAAATAGCTCCGACATTAATTTGAAATGAAATATGAATGGTATTTAAGTGTATTTTCCTCATAAAAATTCTTGGTAGTTATTTTCTGAATTCGAGGCCTCGAAAAGCATGAGCTGTAAGGCCGACTCTTGCTCACTCACCATTTGTCTGATTGCCTCTACGCACAAGACACTAGACTGGTGTGCTGTCTTTCAGTTGATGACCCACCTGAACGTGACTTTAAGCAGTGACCCTATATTTTCATGACATGCTAATAAGTATTTAAGTATGATGCATCTCTAAAGACCACTCTGAAGTTTCTGTATGTAAAATTTATCAACTAAGACTGATTTAGAAAACAACCAGTTTTAATAATTTTCTCCACCAAAAAATTAATTCTTGGAGTTGAAATAAGAACTTGAAACATATATTCGGGCATGAAGCATTTCTTAAATACTTTTCATATTTAGATACCACAACAAAATATCAACATGTTTTCTACCACAACTCTGCAACGAACTTCATACGCCAGTCAGGCATAGCCCTTAACTGCTTATTGCTTCACACTCTTTTTAGACACACAGCCAAATCAAGAAGTTTTAGCTAGAAATAATTATTGCTTGCAAGAAAATTTTGTAAAATCAACATTAAAAGATTCCTCGCACTCCACAGTGTGCTATGAGTTACATGAACACTACCTTGAGGAGGTGGGCTGTTATTTCAGCACGCAATTCTGCAGCACCACACAGCTTGCAAGTCTCAACAGAGGCGAGGAACCTCTCAGTGGTCCGCAACATTGTACACAGTAGCGAGGCCAGGTGGTGCCTCACAGACAGCCTCAAGTGCAGCAGGGACTCCCCGCCTGCCACCTTCAGTACGGAAGGAGGTGCCACCAGCATTACCNAACAGACAGCCTCAAGTGCAGCAGGGACTCCCCGCCTGCCACCTTCAGTACGGAAGGAGGTGCCACCAGCATTACCAGTACACCAAGCACCTCGTCACCCGACCCCACACACACTTCTGGGTTCAGACTCTCCACCAGCTGCAACAATGCACAAGGAAGTATATACACGTGAAGAGAACCCACACACCAATATCAAAAATGCAGATGCAGCAGCTCAATAGCAGAGTATACTCATGACATAAGAAACCAATGGAAAGTTCCAATTACTGCACTAGAATGCATTCAGTGTGCATTGGCATGTACCAGCTTGTCTGCACTCGCACTGAAAGCAGTATTTTCCATGTTCCAATTGCCAAATGCTTTAAAAACAAATGGTGAGATTTTTGCAGCATTGTCCCCAAATCAGTGCAGCAGTTTAACTACAAATATGGCTGACAAACAAGCACTGCTTCAGGAAATCATGTNGCATTGTCCCCAAATCAGTGCAGCAGTTTAACTACAAATATGGCTGACAAACAAGCACTGCTTCAGGAAATCATGTAATAATTGCACTTTTATAGTTTTTAGGGCATACTGAGTGCGTATCCAGTGCAGTCAATCGAAAGAGTCATATATCTACAGTTTACAATAGTTACAGAAAAAATAATTTAATATTACTTTCATTCCCCAAACAACATGGCANAGTCATATATCTACAGTTTACAATAGTTACAGAAAAAATAATTTAATATTACTTTCATTCCCCAAACAACATGGCATGTCACCAGTGTTTCTGAAGGTACCATAAACCTCTGCTTTATACACTGTTAAAAAATATTAGAGGGTCAAGAATTTGAACATATGTATTGTTGTCGTACAGCTCTTGAATAAATAATGAATTTTCTGACAGTTTAAACCTTTATGTACGGTTAACGAAAAACATGTTAGTGTGTCATTGCACACATGGGTGCTCTAAGCACACATCACGTACAGTGTTCTAAACTGAAGTGGAGACTCTGTCCATTACTGTCAAATGAACACAAAAAACACCATTTCAGTATCGTGTATGGCCTCCACGTGCCTGTATTACTGCCTCACAGCTTCGAGACATGCTTCTGTTCAGTCCACGGATCTCTGCTTGTGGGATTTCCCCCCCATTCTTCAAGAAGGGCGTCTGTAAGTTGTTGAAGAGTCTGAGGGGCAATAGGGCGGTCACTAACTCGTTTATCCAGTTTATACCATAAATGCTCCATGGGATTGAGATCTGGACTCACAGCAGGCCGGTCCATTGCATTAATCTGGAGATCCTGTAGGAAGGCCACGGTGACTGCTGCTGTATGTGCCCTTTCATTGTCTTGTAGCAACACAAATTGGGGACCCATTTCAACAGCAATGGGCTTAACGTGCTCGAGGACAATATCCGCAATGTACTGGGCAGCAGTAAGTTGGTGTTTGACAACCACAAGGTCCATTCGGCCATCAATAGTGATGCCACCCAACACCATAACTGACCCCGTGCCAAAACTGTCTGTTTCCTGGACAGCTGCTTTTGTGTAACGCCCACCACAGCAACGGTACACATGCACAGTCCATCACACTGTGTTAGACGGAAGCGAGATTCATCAGTGAACAGCACATTGCACCAGTGACGAAGCTGCCAGTTCTAGTGTTCCTCAGCAGTCAATCTCTCTTGTGATGCAGCGTTAGTCGTGGAACCTTAGTGGGCCTTTGTGATCTTAATCTTGCTTCTCGTAGTCTATTGCGTATTGTTTAGTCACTGATATTTGCACTGGTTGCCACCCTCAGAGCATTTTTGTGGTCTTGAGNCGTAGTCTATTGCGTATTGTTTAGTCACTGATATTTGCACTGGTTGCCACCCTCAGAGCATTTTTGTGGTCTTGAGTGGTAGCACTGCACCGCCAAAGTGCACAATTCACCACATATTGGTCTTCTCTGGCCAAAGTTTTACGTTTTGACCCTGGCCTGGTTTCCTTGTGCACATTCCTGTTAGATTGAAGTGTTGCCAGGCTCTACCAACAACAGATTTTGCCATATAAAGCTCTGCAGATACTGCACGAGTAGTCCAACCTTCCTGCAGCAACGTGACAGCACAAACAGTTTTCACCTCCGTCAGGTACAGCATGTTGACTGAATAAATGTACACAAAGGTGAACATGCCACATACAGGCACTAGATGTCAGTGTACAACAACGCGATTCGTTGATCACCCACTTTACTTTTCGACACGGCTCTACACATTACAATATGGTTTAGACCCTAGGACGTTAAATGTTGATCTGATGGATGATTTCCCTTCNCGTAGTCTATTGCGTATTGTTTAGTCACTGATATTTGCACTGGTTGCCACCCTCAGAGCATTTTTGTGGTCTTGAGCGGTAGCACTGCACCGCCAAAGTGCACAATTCACCACATATTGGTCTTCTCTGGCCAAAGTTTTACGTTTCGACCCTGGCCTGGTTTCCTTGTGCACATTCCTGTTAGATTGAAGTGTTGCCAGGCTCTACCAACAACAGATTTTGCCATATAAAGCTCTGCAGATACTGCACGAATAGTCCAACCTTCCTGCAGCAACGTGACAGCACAAACAGTTTTCACCTCCGTCAGGTACAGCATGTTGACTGAATAAATGTACACAAAGGTGAACATGCCACATACAGGCACTAGATGTCAGTGTACAACAACGCGATTCGTTGATCACCCACTTTACTTTTTGACACGGCTCTACACATTACAATATGGTTTAGACCCTAGGACGTTAAATGTTGATCTGATGGATGATTTCCCTTCGTGAAGCATGTTCAAACAATAATAAATAGCATGTTTCTCTNCGTGAAGCATGTTCAAACAATAATAAATAGCATGTTTCTCTTAAACAGTAACTGGTTAAATATAACCTGCGAACAAAATCTTGTCCCCCTAATTTTTTAAGCAGTGTATAAGATGAGATTCATGACAGTGCAATTTCCGACTGAAAAATCTATTTGGTGCTCAAGTTTAAGAATTTACGCACAAAAAAGTTATATATGCGCGTAAATGCCACAACAGCGTTGTACTAAACACAAGAGAAAAAAAAAACCAAGAGTACACTATCCACATTAATAACTTTAAAAAAAATGCTATCCTTCTCTTGGTTGCTCCCAGTTAGCTGTTGTGAACGGCAATAGTCACTCACATGTCATTCAACAGCACTGGATGAAATAAGAATGAATCCACAATTTGCCACCAAACTACTTTGTAATATCTATGCTATTTCCTTGTTGCCTATGTATCGCTTTATTACGAATTGACTTTTTCTTTTCAATTCATACGTGAAAGTGTCTTAGGGTGTAGCTCAATAATGAGTCATAATTAGGTAGAGCACAGCAGTATAAGATGAGATTTATTGAACATAAAGATTATAAAATTACTATTTACGTGACTATTGATCGGGGGAGCTTAAATTGAATACCAAGATGCTTATTAATGATATTACGTTTTAATTAATACTTCACGCCATTACCGTTACAATCGAATTGGAAAGTCCCCACCTTGTTCATGTTGCCGGAGGCTAATTCTAGGAGGCGGTTAACGANTTACCGTTACAATCGAATTGGAAAGTCCCCACCTTGTTCATGTTGCCGGAGGCTAATTCTAGGAGGCGGTTAACGATGGCCGGACACACCCATCTTCAGTGGTCTTCTCTCTGGTCGAGTCGACGACAAAAGACGCCACTCCCAGTGTTAAGNTGGCCGGACACACCCATCTTCAGTGGTCTTCTCTCTGGTCGAGTCGACGACAAAAGACGCCACTCCCAGTGTTAAGCTGGCCTATATCGGTTGCGTTGTTTAATATTTTGGCCATGCTTACTGGCCGGTGGAGGGGATTTCTGCAACTGTCTTTCACAAGGTGTTGTTGCGATCATGCTCGTGTCCTGGTTCCATGTTTGAAGGTGTGATCAGGCCGGTCATTCCGCTAAGGCCTGATCACATCATAACATCTCCCCCAATGTTCACTAGCGAGATGTCCTCATTTCGCCCTAGAGTCCGTGTAGATTATGTAGATGACTGGGAGTTGCGGGGTTCATGTTGCGGGAGCAGGAATATGAATCGGGTTGAAGTCCTCTTCGCTACGGTAGGAAACATTTTAGAAAGGAATTATAGTAGATGCATAAGTTAGGTATAAGGGACTGCCAATTGCTTTAGTGCAATCTTCGGGCAAGGTGGGCCGAACAAACGCTGTGCAGTGTGTTTGCAGTGGCCTTGCGGGCCTTGAACTTCAATTCCGCTGGGTGTGCAAATTGTCTTCCACGCGAGCGTGGCAGACGCCCCGTGGGCGATTCACGAACGCGTCAGCCTGTCTTGAGTTTGTGAGTCCCTAAGTACTACGTGGCGTGAATTGTTCATTACATTAATTCCTATAAGATATGAAGAAAAAATATTAATAATTAATCATAGTGAAAATAGAAAACAATATTTTAAAATGAAAAGAATTGAAATTTGTTAAGTTAACTGCTCTCCCTGTTACAACAATTATTGTGTTTTGTTTGTACAGAAAATACACCTGCTGAAAATAAATACATGTTAAAACACTGACAAAAATAGTGATGTGATAGGAGAATGCTACATACTAAAACAGTAGGTGACGTCACGGTGGTAGGATACTGATGGGATGGTATTGTAACATAGAATATTATTTAATTAATAATTGGAACTTCTATAAAATTAAAACAAAATAAATGTTGCAGCTGCTTTTCTACTACGTTTCAATACTTAAGAGGGAAATGGAAAGGATACATATAGTAACATATATACAAGTATATAAATAACAAAACAAAATGTTGAAGTAATAAATGTTACTTATTATACAAGAAATATGTATCAATAACAGATAATGATATCTATTGAATGTGGTAAATTGTACAAATGGTTCGTTTTCTATAAAAATTCAAATCTTAAATTACAGTGCTAAGAAAGTCTTATGCATGAGACGTCTCTATTTTATGATGGCAATTCTTACAATGTATTAATTTATTCATATATATTTTTAGTTAAGTAGGCAAATTTTCAAAAAAAATATGCATTTTTTACAAGCAGTGGAGAATTTTTTTTTCTTTCTTTCTTTCAAATTCTGTTCTATCTTAAAACTGGTTAGAATTTTTCCTTTTGTTATAAATAATAAATTTCAAAAATTTTGGAGGCCTCCTATTTGCAATTGCTATTTTTAATTTATTTTTTTTGTTATGCAACCATAAACTTTTTAAAGTAAAGTTTGTTATGTAAGTGTTAGGTACCTGCAGGGTGCGGTGTGAGTGGTGTATGTAAAATATGTGAAACGCTGGTTACCTGTAAATATTTTTACGCACGACTCGCGAGCTGGGTCAAGCGGTAGTGCTGACGGCTGTGAGCGCGGTGCTGAGGTTGTTGCGCACCTTACCAGAGTTTTGACATTACCATAGGGTGGCCTAGGCACAGCCAAGCATTATTTGACAGTACTGGCCAAAGCAGGAGTGAGTTCATTGTCTGTGGACAAGATTTCCCTCTTATTGTATCCTTCTCTTTGCTGCCTGGCTATCAACTTGAGGATGACTCACCAGGTTAGCAAGATAAGCGTGGGTGTACTAGTCATGAGACATGTTAGTTACCCTGAGACAGCTGACAGTGTCAAACTGCAGTTGAGTCCAGGTTCATGCATTGTGAACCAATACTCCTTTGGATTTCCCCAACAAGGAGTTACAGCAACAGCAAATGCTAACGCTGGCCTGTGCCTGAGATGGTGTCCACTTTTCATGTAAATCTACTTATAATCCTCAACTATATCTGAAAAATAACATTGGCCATTTATTCCATTAAAAAAATGGGCACAGGCCATCTTATTCAATTATCACACTAATAGCCTAATCAACCTTAGTTGGCTAGTTCTGAAGAGAACTAACACATTGCAGTAGAAGACTGGCTAGAACACAACATCAAAACAATGTGTGGATGGTTCTAACTTACTAGCAACTACTTGGAAGAGATAGACTTCTGACTAAAGCAAGAACTATGAAATATAGTGTAACGATTCTCCGGAGAACAAACGATGACAAATTGTGTTGAAAGATTCTCTCACTGTGTACTGACTTAGGGTGGTCAGGTAAGAAGACATTAATGCTAAACGCTCATACACCAAGCAGTACAGGTTGTGTACAATGATGATTCTAGTTAATCCCTTTTAGGTGTAATAGTTCATCCATTTTAGGTGTGATAGGACCTCAGTTGAAAGATGTGGACTATGGTACCTCAGGTTTTATTAAGGGGGTCCATTCGCCAAGTACATTGATGGGGGTTCAAATTATACCTTTGAATATTGGGGTGTTTCTCGCTAGGCCTTGTGTCTTAGTTGGATTCGTATGACTGGAGTGTATGTGTTGAATCCTCTACAATCACTGGAGGCTGGTTAGCTGGAATCACATTGGGAATATGCACACTCTGACTACTTGGGTCCTGGGTACTGAATTGCCAACTCTGAAGGACGTATTAACTTTTCTTGAAAGACACTGTCGAGCCCAAGAGGTTGTAGTTCAAGTACNGAATTGCCAACTCTGAAGGACGTATTAACTTTTCTTGAAAGACACTGTCGAGCCCAAGAGGTTGTAGTTCAAGTACGGCCACAAGGTCTAATACACAGCCTGTCAAGTCTAAACCCATACAGGCTGTGTCTAATTGGAGACAGCGCCGTACCCAAGCATCTTCAAAATGCCTGGCTAGCTCTGTTTAAGTTAGATGCTGTCTATTTTACAGAGATCCACAAGTTGTACAAATGTCCATAGTTTTGTAAGCAGAATCCAAAGGATGGATTTTCTGTTGTCAAACAACACAAGTTGTGTTTGAATTGCCTTCTCCCCTCGCACCGTACCACTAATTGTCAGTTGTCATCATCTTGTCAACAGTGTGGGGCGTGCCACCATACTTTGTTACATTTCCAACAGAGGAGTGTAGAGAACAAGTCACCAAAGCAGTCAGAGGCTGCATCTGCTCAGATTTCAGAAGACCAGTCTTCTGTAGTACTGTCTGCCGTTATGCCTAATGTTTGTGCTTTGGCACCTACTGTATTGTTGTCCACTGCCCTTGTTAATGTTCTTGATGCCTCTGGAACACCACAGGTAGCTTGAGCGTTCTGGGACACCATCAGCCAGGTGAGCTTCATCAGAGAGGGTTGCATCCAGACACTTGGTTTGGCCCGGAAGCGGACCCACCTTCCAATTTATGGGTTGTCGAACACTCAAGTCAATGTTGCCAAATTGTTTACACCTTGTAACGTCGCAGTCGTCAGAATTTGCCACTGGAAATTACAACTCGGGTTTGCTCAATTGGTAGAAACATGAAACTTTAAAGGCGCCGTATAAATATAAAATAAAGTGAAGTCTTGGTTTAGTAACTGTATTTAATTTTAATATTCCTAAGAAACAGCTCACAAGCTTCAAGTATGCAGAGTCCCGAACAGTCAGTTTCACCAGACAAACATTAAAAGAGAAGCACCACAGTAGTTTAATCATTAATCACGTAATTTAAAACTTGCATCGGAAGATAAAATTACGAAGGCAGGAGAGACGTTAGTTCCCTCCTGGCACTCTAGCGACCTCCCACACCGGCAGAGAAATAATTTAGCAAGCTAAAGTTGCCTGTGTGGGGGATATTTGCCACCTCGATGCGTCCTCTCTGAGTGCTGGTCCTATTGTTTATTTTTGCTAGCAGGCGGTAGGCACACAGGGTATTATTCACCCCGTGCCTACCCTCACTCCTTGCTCCAGGGTGCCAAAAACGTGACCAAATGAGGGCATGGCATGGGCTGGAATCCCTTCGAAAGCCTATGCGACCCCCGTCGGAACCACTCCCCACGCCATGCCGAACTTCGTCGTAGTGAAAATATAATCAATGTTCCAGAAGGAAAAAATGTCTACTGCAGTTGGAAAGCTTCTATCTTCAAATGCTGACGTGAACAAAAACTAAGATTTCAGAAAAAGCAAACGTTTGACAGATAAACAAACTACCATGGCAATAACTTCGAATCCTGATTAAATATTACAAAACCTCGCAAAATGAAAGAAAATTAACCAAGCATCCCGATAATTATTATAACTGCGTCATTACAACCTGTTGTGATTACCTCTCATTATGCTCCCCAACAGGTGGTTTGCCATGAATGTGTTTGTGCTTCCACGCATAACCAAGTTTACCTAGTGTCGAATTGTCCCAGGAAGTGTGCCACTATGTTGCCCACCTGCACTTGAACCAGCTCCAGCGCTGGCAACAGGTAGAGCTCTTGCATCAGAAATTTTGACGCTAATGGCATCACAACTACCTCCACACTCTCTAGCAGCGATCCAAGTGGCAGAACCAAGGACCCCAGCTTACCCCCAACCAGCTTGTTTGGATTAAGGAGGACCGCATCCCGCCTCTGCAGTGGCGCCTCAGACGGGTAGCTGAGCTTCACCCAGGAAGTGATGATGTTGCATGAGTAGCTACAGTGCAAACTTCCCATGGACTCATAAAGCGTCCAACTGTGGAGCTGTGCCTCCTGCCAATTGAAATCTTCATTTCAAGGTGGGTGGGATGTTTGGAGTATATATAGTGCACTGTGGAAGTGAACTATTTGTTAATTGATTGTTGGCAACCCTGCATACAGCAGGCAACTTCTGGCTGTCTAGGTTGGCCAGCCTGTTTCTTAACCGGAAACAACAGTGGCATCGAACTTCCAAGTATTAATTCTAGGGTGA
This sequence comes from Clitarchus hookeri, assembly GCA_002778355.1. Lineage (NCBI taxonomy): Eukaryota > Metazoa > Arthropoda > Insecta > Phasmatodea > Phasmatidae > Clitarchus > Clitarchus hookeri. The sequence continues at coordinate 213,599 of NQII01002496.1, read as the reverse complement.
ATGTGACTTTTATCCCCTGTAGATGACCACCCACCAAGGAAAAGCAGGAGACCGCGTCATTACAACCCAATTGCCGAACATAGAGTAGGAATGCGGGCTCCCTTAGCCGGGCGCACGTACGTTGCAAACACACCCATTAGATGGCCACCCATACTGTGCACCTGGTGTACAGTACGGTAGAGCCCCAACCACTAAGAACTCAATCCACAAGGCGGCTAGTCAACCAGTCCAGCCAATGCACTCCATCCATCGCACTGAACTGTCACCGGAAGGAGTGATAGACTGGTTCTGGAGGTCTGCCAACCTTTGGACCACACCCAAGTCGTGATCGGACATCCAGGGTAAACACACCGCTCTAACCACCGCACTGAACTGTCACCGGTTGGAGTAATCGGGTACTACTCTGGATGGCTCGGCCCCATCTGGCTTTACACCTAGCTGGAGATCCTCGTCACCTGCTCTTCCTTAGCATGGCAGACCACAGTTCCTACCTCTATGCCATACAACCATAGGAGTGGTGCGAAGTGGCAAGCTAGGAAGGCAGCTACTGCCTCCAAATCCAACGTGGACTGTAACCCAGCCCCAACTGCCCTCTGTAGCATAACCCACCAGGAATGAGGTAAAGCAGCCTGACGACTGAACAGGTGTTATATATGTATTTTCTTGTTTACATAGTATGTATGAACAACTGATAAAATTTATTGTTGCACATTATATGATAGATATTGCGCCTCTAAGATATTAAGTTTTTTTTAGTGTCTTGTATTATGTTATGTTCTTATATCTCCCCAGCTACATTTTTTTTCTATTTTATAGCTGTAACTATACAAATTTGTGCGTGCGCGTATGTGTGTATTGTTATGTAATGATCCTCTCTTGCAGCTAACCCACACAAAAGTTTCGCCACACGCCACTGCTGCCGCTTACTGACTAGCATGCTAAGANGCATGCTAGGTAACTTCATTTCTTGTTAAATATTTCAAAATGTTTACAGTAGCAGAAAATGTAATAATCATTGACCAAAGTGGGGTGGGAAGAAAAGATCTCTACTTACCTCGCCCTGAAAGAAAAAGATGGTGAAGCAGATTACGTTCACAGCATGGGGCTCATTTAAACTGTTGGCCACCACTGCCTAGGAGGGTGACAACCTTGGCTGACCCCCCAAATAACAACCTTAAGCAACCCTGAGCTCAAAAAAAATCAGAACAATTTTTCAATTCAGTTTTGAGGCAAGAATGCTAAAAGCTACATTGTGCTCTATCTTACAAGGAATGGTCCTACACAGTATAACCTGAGCCTGAGAAACCACATAATGTAATTACAATGGGCTGAGTGCACTTTTTGTACAGGTTCTGTGTTCAAGAACCAAGTTTAACAACTGTCAAGGACATTATAGGGCTTAACACTCACCTGTTTGTAGAAGTTGACAATCCGGAACCACTTAAGGGAGTTTCTGGGCTCCAGGAATGCTTCAATACGCGACACAAAAACCTTCACCAGATCAGGGCAGTTGACCAGAGTCTTCAGAACTAGTTCACACTGTAGTTCGTTTTCCCATGGCTCTTTCAGCACCTGGAACCAACATATGCTTGTGGTAATAACACACCTGCACTAAAACTTGTCTGCCACAACTTAGCTGATAGGGTCTACCTCTCAATGTTTCAAATCAACACACACCTGCACTATGGTAGCTCCTTCCTTCCAATTTCTTCAACAAAAATCCAATGCCAATAATTATAACATACTGTACACAGTTTAAAATAAAATTAATTATCAATAGTGACCATTCATGGATTTTCTCCAAAGAATCTCCTAATATTCCCCAAGAAAATTTCCAAAGATAAATGACCGATTTTAGGTTTTTACTTTTTACCCATTCAAATATATGTAGGGTATTACAATTCAAATAGGACTAAACAGAAAAAAGGATGGCTATCACAAGGAAGTAATTGCTTGTACAGAAAGACAAAAAAATTGAGGCATGTACATGTGCATTCACATACACTGGAGAGCCAAAAAAACTGGTATAGGCGTGAGTAAGCAAATAACAGAGGCATGGAACCAATCAGAGTAACGCGATGCAGTCGGCANGCGCCTACATAAGACAACAAGCATCTGGCAAAGTTACTAGATCGGTTACTGCTGCTACAATGGCAGGTTATCAAGATTTAAATGAGTTTGAACATGGCGTTATAGTCGGCGCACAAGAGATGGGACATAGCATCTCCGAGGTAGCGATACAATTTGGATTTTCGTGTACGACCATTTCACTAGTGTACCGTGAATATCGGGAATATGATAAAACATCAAATCTTCGACATTGCAGCGGCCGGGAAAATATTGTGAACAAACGAGAATCATTAAACGTGACAGACGTGGAACCCTATCTCAAATTGGCGCAGATTTCAATACTGGGGCATCAACAACTGCCAGCTTGCGAACTATTAAACGGATCATCATTGGTATAGGCTTTCGGAGCCGAAGGCTTACTCGTGTACCGTTGTTGACTGCACGGCACAAAGCTTTACGCCTGGCCTGGGCCCGCCAACACTGCCATTGGATTGTTGATGACTGGAAACACGTTGCCTGGTCTGACAAGTCTCGTTTCCAATTGTATCGGGCGGATGGACGTATACGGGTATGGAGACATCCTCATGAATCCATGGACCCTACATGTCAACAGAGGACTGTTCAAGCTAGTGGAGGCTCTGTTATGGTATGGGGTGTGTGATGTTAGCGTGAAATGGGACCCCTGACACATCTAGATACGACTCTAGATACGTAAGCATCCTGTCTGATCACCTGCACCCATTCTTGTCCATTGTGCATTCCGACGGACGCGGATAATTCCAGCAGGATAATGCGACGCCCCACATGTTGAGAGTTGCTACAGAGTGGCTCCAGGAACACTCTTCTGACTTTAGACACTTCCATTGGCCACCTAAATCACCAGACTTGAACATTATTGAGCATATCTGGGATGCCTTGCAACGTGCTGTTCAGAAGAGATCTCCACCGTTTCGCACTACTATGGATTTGTGGACTGCCCTGCAGTATTCATGGTGTGAATTGCCTCCTGCATACCTTCAGACATTAGTCGAGTCCACGCCACGTCGTCTTGTGGCACTTCTGCGTGCTCGCGGGGGCCCTACACGATATTAGGCAGGTGTACCAGTTTTTTTGGCTCTTCAGTGTACATACATGCATGACAAAGAGAGAGACATATACATATAACAATATAACTCACAGAGTGTTAGAAACATACATAGATACAAATACACAGTAGTGAGAGAAAGTACAAGAAAAAAGACAGCGAAAGAGAGTGAAAAACACACACATAAAATCAGGAAGAAAAAAAAAATGAAGATAGACTAATGGGTGAACAAGCACAGAAACAAACAGACAAATAAATTAATATACATACACATACATTTACAGACCAAGAAACATAGACAAGCACACACATCAGAAAAGACACAGAGAGAGAGGCAGACAGAGAAAGAGGACAAGACACAGATGCAAAGTTACAGATACACAGATACAAGCAGAGGTAGAGATGCATGGTGCGAGTTTTATTACCTCAAGCATGGTCTTGACAAGCATGTGATGCTTCCTGTAGGAGGAGATGGCTCTCTGGCCATGGGAAATAATGCCGTGCTCGTGAGAAGTATACAGAACCAGCAGCAATCCATGCACAGCCTGGGCCACCAGCTCTCTTGACTCCTGATCCACCTACACACACAGGCTACAGTGCCACTGCAGCCAGCCTTAGCCAGAAGACAGCTAGCTAGGCACAACAAACTGCACCAACTTTGGACTGTGAGCACCTCAGCAGTACAGTGAAACCTCATTAATACAAAGTTGTCTTCCTTTCCCATGAAGTGAGATAGGAAATTTAATGTTAATTTGTATGCTTAGTAAAAACATTTTCGTTAATTTGAATTACAATACAATGTCAAGTTCACTGGTGGTAGGAATATCTTATTTCCCAATATGCTGAATCACAATGTCAACATATAATTTTTTTGAAATTTTTTTTAATGATTATTGCAAGTACTTGTAAATACAAACCTCATTATTACACACTGCAAAAAATTAATGGCACTTAAGGTTTGTATTAAAGTAGTTTCACTGTACTGTACAACATAAGTATAAGATACATGTGTCATTTTCTTATAGACCTATTGTATTTACATGAAACCCCTTCTTTTTTGGAAAAAAATTGGCACCTCAGAAGTGGGGTGGGAGTTAAATTTGTGGCTTGAACTGTTTTGCCTTCCAGCAATGTGCACTGCTACTTGCTGGCCCTGTGCTGGGCAATTGATAACATGAGAGGAAGTTGTCAAGGTCATTGAGCAAAGTCTAAGTTTGCACACCAATACATACAACCAGACAAGATACTTGAAAATTTTAAAAGACCCCCTTATCTCATGGCATTTCACACCTTCAGCGTAAATATCCATAAATATGGCAAACTAACCATGTAACTACTCTTAACATGTCTATGAAAAACACTAACCACCTTCAAACTTCACATGTCGACTATTTGTCCACCAGCTTGGCTGTGTGTTAGTGGACCGGCCTAAAAGTCAGCCTCCCACTCCATCCCTGTAATCATAATTTGATTTGTTTTCATCAAGCTCATTTGACAGATATCATTATTCCTGCTGTAGGTATAGGCTCTATGGCAGGAGGGAAAAGGAAGCACTGTGTAAATACTCAACCAGGAAAGGGACTGTTACCAATATAAATGGTTATCTAATTTTTTTCCTGTAAACCATGACAAAAAAAATGGAGGGAGAGTGTTATACAGGTGGCAAGTGTTATACCTGAGTAGAGACAGTATAAAAGTAACCCCAGATTAGCTAAAAAAATATATCAAAGTTGGGGCAAACTTCAAAGTAATGAATCACTTTATGTTTGAATAAAATGCAACCAAACTTAACTTAGGCATGTAAATTTTTTTAAATTTCTTTTTTTACAGACTATCACATTTCATGCTTTCTTTAGATATTCATTACAGCTACCAATATAACTCTACCAATAGTTACAATCAAATGTTTTATAAAACTGAATGAGAAGATGAAAATATTTTCAAGCCTTAATTGTAATAATACAGAAGAATTCATAGTTGGCTACAGTGGTTAGCAATAAATGTCCCACTTCTGAAGTCTATCATGTAGGTAATGTAACTGATATATAACTGTGGTATGAAGTTTTAACCGCGGTATTCCAATTTCCTCCCTTCAACACCATTCTATTGCTGATACATCCCATTATAATCCAGGTTGCAAGAAATGAGAGAACTGAATCTACGGTAGGGCAGCTATCTCTGCTTGGTGCAAATTTACGCCCATTTATGACATAACAGAAAACCAAATACAGATGTTTAAAAAACATGTACAAAACCAACACATTAATAACAGCTTTATGATAGGAGAGGGCATTTTGATGCACATGTCAAGGGACCAATTTATCATCTAGTCTCACAAACTTTATTTTATGCCTGCAGATGTAATATAACTCCATTGATACTAATTTGCTTCCAAACACAACTTTGCATTGTACTGTGATTCAGCAAGGGTGCCTGTAAAGGGAATCCATAACGCAAAATGTGCCATAAAATTTTTTATGGGGTGATGGGGATGAAGAAAGGTTGTTTTCAAAACGTTTATTTTGTATTGGGAACACAGAGATGAGTGAGTAAGCTGGGAGAAAAGAACTAAAACTTTTTCAATATTTTCTATTAAAAAAAAAAAGGGGGAGGGAGTGTTTGCTATACAATTAAAGAACAAAATTCTTCAAACTATTGACATGATTATTACGTGTTCCTCTTGTTATAGATTAGTGTTATAAAGCTACAATGTTTACAGATAACTGAACAAACTTTATTCCAGGTTTCCTATGGTGAAATTCTATGGTTGGGCAACCTTTAAGGTATATACATAAAATTATATCAAATACTGGCATTTCAAATATTTTAGACAATGTGAATTTGGGGCTTGTCCATTCGTAATTACTTTTAAGCTTGTCTGTTGTCAATAATTTGTTATGAACTAGGTGATATGTTTAAAAACAGTGATGTTTAAGAGCAGCTTATGTTTGATACAAGAAGCTAGATTAAAAATTAATACTGCTCAGTGACTTTACAGAAGAATGGAACCTCAACACTGAGAGAAATTCATTCTTACTGCCATCAAGGAGTTTAAGAACAAATTTTCTTCTGGCCTCAGGAATTTTGCTGCAAGCTGTGTAAAAGCCATTTTGACATGTCTCTGTTAAAATATGGATAAAATGTAAATTAAACGTAATTATAATAAGAATTATTGTAGAATTGTTATTAAAAATTGTATTTGCTCATAATGTCTAGAAGAATATAATTTATCTGAAAAGAAGATTATTGTGTGTATAGTTTTAATTTTAAGATTGTTAATTAGGGTAGAATATAACAGGGAAGAAAGAAAGATAAATTGCATCACGGAGTGTCAGATCCACTTCCTTCGTAATGAGGCATCTTTTGTGAGATGGTAAAAAAGAGTCCGGCTTGTAGCCCGTGAAAGGGTGCGCACCCCTCCATGCCGCCTACAAGGAGGCACCCTGCTGAGAAATTAAACATTAAAATGAATAATACTAATGTAATCAAAGTTGGCAATTTTGCATATACTTGTACAAATGTGAACCTGCAGAGATTTAATAAGATTGAATTAATGGGATGCCCAAAACCAAGGGGGAAGTTACACTATTGTCTGACATACAAGGACCCTATTGGCCAGTTTGTTTCCTGGACGTTGAGACATCGAGGCCAGGGTATGGCCTTGCGTCGAGGCTGTTTTCCATGGCCGAGTGAGAGCAGTGCGCCTCGTGGAGCATCGTGAAGAGGTAGCGATCCAGTGATCTAAGTAATCATAATTAAGGCTGTCAGTTGTTAGCTATGGCCCGCGAATGAAAGCGGTGTACCTCGCAGAGCGCTGTGAAGAGGCAGCGATTCAGTGCTCTGAATAACAGTAATTAAGGCCATCGGCTACGAGCCGCCCGACAACGTGGCACGCCCTGGGAGATCAAGCAGTGAAGGTTCCTTAGTTATAAATAATTGTGACAGGGTTGTTCGCAATGGACCACGGGACAGCATGGTGTGCCTAGTGGATCGCCGATATCATGGTACATCTCTGAGTGCCGCAGTTTAAAGACAGTGTTTTAGTGATCTAAAATATATTGACGCGACTCCGGACAGATAAATAGCGTACCAACTCGTGAGTTTCCAGGCGAACATAAAAATCAATATTGGTGTACTGTTCACTTTAATTCTCCCTGAATCACCTATATGAGAACCATGAAGGATTTACCAGGAAACAGATAAGGTGATACAATAGATGTACAGGTTCATTGACTGAGACCCCTGCAAACATAGTGTGATGTCAAACCTACGAAAGGAGGCGGCCGCAACTGCTTTGTTTTTGAAGATGCTGCTACTGAACCTGGAAGGATGGGGGAAATTTTGTACTTCACCTCTACGATGGCAGTGAGGATTACTATTACCCAGATCTGAGGTATTTTGCACACTCACCAAGAAAAATTAATTTAAATAAGTCTTCTTCTTATAAGTTACCCATTTAATAGACTACCACAATTTTCGAATATATCACCAAGTTCAAAAATGGCTGGGAAATGAACTGTCAACAAACTGAGGCTGGAATGTCATCCCGAATGAGCTAACTCCTAATAAAAAAGATAAAATACCTGTATCCATTAAATTATACTTAATTTTATTTAAATGCCTTAAAGTTTGCATAGAGGGGGTGAAAATGTTCAGAAAATTATCTTGGTAATAACATGTTTTTCTGTGAAGTGCATGTTAGGTGCAATAGTTACAAAATTACCTATTTTAGGAACAATATTTTATCATGGCGGCTGAGTCCTAGGTTGTAGAGAGGGTACAAAATATGCTGTAGAAAGCACTTTTAAGAAGAGAACAAAATTTGTTTCAGTTTTTAGATTCCTTTTTACCTTTTTGGCCATATTGTTGCCTGGACAAAGTGTGGAACAAATGACAGGATAGGTTTTATTAGTTTAATTTGCAAAAACATTGAAACTACAAATATTTTTCTTATATTGTTTCCTCCAGTGTCATAATTGTTTCTCGTATATATATAATTTTCAACTTGTTAGGCAGCATATTTGTTAGATAAGCCACATCTCTCACTACCCTAAACACGTCGTTTACTCTGTTAACTGAAGAATCCGAGAAACATACATTATTGCGGTATGAGTTTTGGTTCTTAGGTGCAGTGCAATTCTTATGCAAAAACATTTCTCAGTCAGGCAAAATCAATATTTCATGTTGTCATGCCTAGGAAATGGAAAACCTTTTAAGTACAAATGTTAATGTACAATGGAGTGGTTAGGCATGACAAATGACCAAAGAATTGTAAAAATATCTTATATGCAATGAACAAAAATTAAAAATTTAAGTACAGTGAAGGTGACAGTTGGAAGATTTTGCAGGATACAGGTCAGGCTGAAAATTGTGGAGATAAGTTGATTGATAGGTTCAGCTATCAGTACTCAGTGCATTTTTTCTTAAACCTGGATTACGAAAGTGCTTTNGAGATAAGTTGATTGATAGGTTCAGCTATCAGTACTCAGTGCATTTTTTCTTAAACCTGGATTACGAAAGTGCTTTGATAATTATAAACTGTATTCCTTTATTACTTAAGTGATTTTTTTAAATATATAAAAGGACAGAAATTCAAGTACTCACAGTCTAGTACTTGTCAACAGGAACAAACACAAAGAAAGATGACACATTTTCCAAAAGGTTGTGCGATTGCAAAGTTTCGCAAAACTTCGCAATCATGCAACCTCATGGAAAATGTGTCGTCCTTCTTTATGTTTGTACCCGTTTTCACATACTAGACTGTGAGTACAGAAGAGTCGCGATTATCTGACCTAAACGGGCTGGCCAAAAGTCGGAGAAGCAAACAGGTCAAATTATCAGGAAAGAAATAAAATACTAATATTTACTGACACACAATGTATTTTTACACCAATATACGTACATAGTTGTACTACAGTAATTTATTTAGAACACATTCAATAATATTGTAAGATAATACATACATAACAGATTACGTTTGTTTAAAAAAATTGGTGATATTTGTTTGCTTGCCTGCTGAAGTACGTCTTCTCGCCGCCATGTCTCGTAGCCGCTGAAGTAGCAGGATGTCAGTGCTTGTCGAATCTCTTTGTTGCTTCACATACTTCAGTGCTGTTTTAAGGGCTTGAAATCTTTTGTTGTGGGTAATATTAGTTTCAGGTTAATTGTTGCTGTTTTCATCTCATTCTGCGTTGCTATCACTGCCATTGACAATGTTGACAATATCTTTATCAGACACCTCATATTCTTGATTCAACCATTCATGACGTCTTCTACTGTCACATCTTCGCATCCAGGAATTTGTTTAAACAAAGGCAAAACACACTTTCATTATCTTCTGAGGCAGATTCTTTACTATGAGGTTTCTCACCCAATAAAACATTCCACGATTTAGCAATTGTTCCTGCACAAACACTTTCCCAGGATTGTGCAACAAAATAAGATACGTCTTTAAGATTTATCTTGCACAATTTCTCAATCATGTTCTCTCGTTGGTCAATTAAGTCAATTAAAGACTAAGCTGCCTGCGGTAGTTTCTTTTTATAGTTTTCAGTACACCTTACTCCATTGGCTGACAAATGGACGTAACACTACGAGGTAAAAACGTTGTCTTGATCTCTCCATCTCTAAGTTTGTCTTCACTTGGATGAGTGGGGCATTGTTCAATAACAACATGGATTTTCTTCCAAAAATATTTCCACCTTTGGTACAAATTTACCAAAAAACCAGTCCTTCAAAATATCTGAGCTCATCCATGCACTCTTTTGGTTTGAATATTTAACTGGCAATGCATTTTTAGAAACTTGTTTGAAAGCTCTAGGATTCTTTTATTCTCAATCAATAGAAGTTTCATCTTTAGATTGGCAGTAGCATTACTACCAGCAAGAATTGTGACATGTTTATTACTTTGTTTATGACCAGGGGCTGCTGTTTCCGCCTTAGATGCAAGGGTTTTGCTTGGAAGAAGCTTATAATTAAGGCCAGTTTCGTCGCAATTAAAGATTTGATCACCAGTCAATCCTCCTGTTTCAACCCATGAGTGTAACCTTTGCTTAAAGAATTCTAAACTGTCACAATCAGCAGATAGTTTCTCACCGCAAATATTAAGCTGGCGAACTCCGTACCTCTTCTTCCACCGATCGAGCCAACAATACATGCTGTGAAATTAGGGTCTTCTTCCTTAAATTCTCCATGANGAGATAAGTTGATTGATAGGTTCAGCTATCAGTACTCAGTGCATTTTTTCTTAAACCTGGATTACGAAAGTGCTTTAATAATTATAAACTGTATTCCTTTATTACTTAAGTGATTTTTTAAAATATATAAAAGGACAGAAATTCAAGTACTCACAGTCTAGTACTTGTCAACAGGAACAAACACAAAGAAAGATGACACATTTTCCAAAAGGTTGTGCGATTGCAAAGTTTCGCAAAACTTCGCAATCATGCAACCTCATGGAAAATGTGTCGTCCTTCTTTATGTTTGTACCCGTTTTCACATACTAGACTGTGAGTACAGAAGAGTCGCGATTATCTGACCTAAACGGGCTGGCCAAAAGTCGGAGAAGCAAACAGGTCAAATTATCAGGAAAGAAATAAAATACTAATATTTACTGACACACAATGTATTTTTACACCAATATACGTACATAGTTGTACTACAGTAATTTATTTAGAACACATTCAATAATATTGTAAGATAATACATACATAACAGATTACGTTTGTTTAAAAAAATTGGTGATATTTGTTTGCTTGCCTGCTGAAGTACGTCTTCTCGCCGCCATGTCTCGTAGCCGCTGAAGTAGCAGGATGTCAGTGCTTGTCGAATCTCTTTGTTGCTTCACATACTTCAGTGCTGTTTTAAGGGCTTGAAATCTTTTGTTGTGGGTAATCTTAGTTTCAGGTTCATTGTTGCTGTTTTCATCTCATTCTGCGTTGCTATCACTGCCGTTGACAATGTTGACAATATCTTTATCAGTCACCTCATATTCTTGATTCAACCATTCATTGACGTCTTCTACTGTCACATCTTCGCATCCAGGAATTTGTTTAAACAAAGGCAAAACACACTTTCATTATCTTCTGAGGCAGATTCTTTACTATGAGGTTTCTCACCCAATAAAACATTCCACGATTTAGCAATTGTTCCTGCACCAACACTTTCCCAGGATTGTGCAACAAAATAAGATACGTCTTTAAGATTTATCTTGCACAATTTCTCAATCATGTTCTCTCGTTGGTCAATTGAGTCAATTAAAGACTAAACTGCCTGTGTTAGTTTCTTTTTATAGTTTTCAGTGCACCTTGCTCCATTGGCTGACAAATGGACGTAACACTAAGAGGTTAAAAACATTGTCTTGATCTCTCCATCTCTAAGTTTGTCTTCACTTGGATGAGTGGGACATTGTTCAATAACAACATGGATTTTCTTCCAAAAATATTTCCACCTTTGGTACAAATTTACCAAAAAACCAGTCCTTCAAAATATCTGAGCTCATCCATGCACTCTTTTGGTTTGAATATTTAACTGGCAATGCATTTTTAGAAACTTGTTTGAAAGCTCTAGGATTCTTTGATTCTCAATCAATAGAAGTTTCATCTTTAGATTGGCAGTAGCATTACTACAAGCAAGAATTGTGACATATCTATTACTTCGTTTATGACCAGGGGCTGCTGTTTCTGCCTTAGATGCAAGGGTTTTGCTTGGAAGAAGCTTATAATTAAGGCCAGTTTCGTCGCAATTAAAGATTTGATCACCAGTCAATCCTCCTGTTTCAACCAAGAGTGTAACCTTTGCTTAAAGAATTCTAAACTGTCACAATCAGCAGATGGTTTCTCACCGCAAATATTAAGCTGGCGAACTCAGTACCTCTTCTTCCACCGATCGAGCCAACAATACATGCTGTGAAATTAGGGTCTTCTTCCTTAAATTCTCCATGANCGTACCTCTTCTTCCACCGATCGAGCCAACAATACATGCTGTGAAATTAGGGTCTTCTTCCTTAAATTCTCCATGAAACTTAAATTGCCATTTGCTGCAACATTGATCCAGATATTGGCATACCATTACATCTTTTTTGAACGAACCAAAGATATAACGCTTCACTAACCTTTTCGTATTCACACTTTTTCTTCCTTACAAAGCTTTGTCAGTCCTCTTCCAGTCGCCAACAGTAACACGCCCAACACCACAGTCTTGCGCCACTTTTAAGAATGTTTCCCTTTTGTCTATTCTTTTTAAAGCCTTTAGTTTCTCCTCCATAGCCACAACAACTTTTTTTCCTTTTTGAAGCCATCATCACAGAAACTGTACCACACAACTTTGTGTAAACAAAACGAGCAAAACAAGTTAAGACAGAGAAATGAACTGATCGGTATGTAGTCACTATTGACACTGATGGGTTGTTTACAGGTTAGACCTGATAACTCACAGTGAAAGGCGCATCCCGTGACTCAGCGGTCATTCACTTACAGTATTACGTATAGTCACAGGACACTCAAAAATGGAAGTTTCCAACCAATTGCGTACATTTAAAATTTTAATTTTTAAATGAAGGATAGTGTTAGATAATTTAGAATGTCGAATAATCAAAGGTCAAATAATCGTGACTCTACTGTACTTAAATTTCTGTCCTTATATATATTTTTAGTAGCCTAGCGGCCTACTTGTAACATAACTTAAGTGATTTTCAATTACTATTTGAAAATGTTTACATTTCGATTCTTGAAAAGAATAAATTATTTTAGCAGTTCTTACAGTCAAAATAAAAAATGTTAAAAATCAAAAATTAATAACAAGATGTTTTTCTAAAATATATCAATTTGGTTTTCTTCATAATTAGATAATTATAATTTTTTCAGTCATGATTCACTTTAACTTTAATTTTTTACTGTTAATATTTTGCAATTGGTTCCTGGTGTGTGATATGTGGTTTGACTGGAATAAAAAGGGGTGGAGAAGGGGGGATTCCTTGCATCATAATATCTGGGGGTGGTGAACACCTCTGTGTTCAGAATGCATTTTTGCAATTACGCCCATGCTTCCTTACAATGATCACTTCTCTTTGGCTTCAATGTAAAGCTTTGCAACAAGAGTTGCCAATGCTTCTGCGGAAAAATAAATTTTGTTTGAATAAAACAGTTGAAAAGTTGTATCTTTAAAGTTTCCTAAATGTCCTTCAAAAGGATAATTGTAATAAAAAAAAGTGCTCAAATGTACATCAATTTTTGAAACACTACAACACCTAGTAAAATTTTAAAACATGATAACTCACTGATTATAAAGTTGTGAAATGTTATTTTCAAAATTTCATGAATACTCTATATAATACACGTATTGTTGTTCTAGTATGCTAATAATACCTTACAAACATACAATACAGTGAAACACCTATTTTACACTTTTCAAAGGACTGGAAAAAAATGTTGCAAAATGCAGGAAAGTGTAAAAAGAGGGAAACATATAATGTAAAAACGTACATTGGGACCAAAAAAAGTGTGTGTAAAATGCAGGAAAGCGTACAATCAGATGGGGTGTAAAACAGGGGTTCGACAGTATTTATTTATTCATAAATCGACTGGTTAAAATCATGAATTTAGAGTTGGTGTGGTGTTTTGCAGCAATATTACTTTGGAAGACAGCAATAACACTAAAAAAAAAGGCAATTTAATTACATTAGGATTTTCTTCATGATGCTATCTAGCCCTGTACAGGGTCTTAAACAATCATAAGTATTCTATATTGTTTTGTTGCCTCACTTGTAACTCAGTTGAGACGTCAAGTGAGTTTTTTTATTCAAATAGAAAAAAANTTCTATATTGTTTTGTTGCCTCACTTGTAACTCAGTTGAGACGTCAAGTGAGTTTTTTTATTCAAATAGAAAAAAATAGTTAAAAGTTTCTACAATCTATACGCTATAAAATTATTAGATAACCCTAGCTTTTAGGAAGACAGTTNAAAAAAATAGTTAAAAGTTTCTACAATCTATACGCTATAAAATTATTAGATAACCCTAGCTTTTAGGAAGACAGTTTAATTACACCTCTTCACTCTATAGCAGCTATAAAAGTGTGAGTTTGGACCCAACAAATAAGCTTACAAGATATATATTAAAAAGAGCAGTCTCACCTCCACGTTGACAAGCTTGGACGCATGGCGCTTGCCCTGCGACCCCATGGGACCAACCCAGTGGTACAGTTGCAGAAGGTCACGCAGCACCGCCGGGGTAAATACGGCCATCTTACTGCTCTTAGCCACACGATGCTCTACCAACCTATAGCGCAACGTGGTTAGGAACAGAACTACTGTGTTCACTGGGTCGCTGATCAGGTTTGGGACCACACTTGCCAGGACACCTAGAGCACAACATATCACTGTTACAGTCCCAGTTCACTTACCTCTCAAAAATTCCTTACGACTACCTCTCCCAGAACACAAACTCTCTGTGCATCTCTCCAGAATTGAGAGAAAATAGCCTCGATTACCCTTCCATTTTCTTTAGATAGGTTACTGGGCTCTCGCTTCGTTTGCCTGCAAAGGTGGGTAAACCTTCGGACCATTGCTTTGCAGGGTGGTGCAATAGTGCTGCCGTGGGATTTGTAATGGAGTGCAAATTTGGCATAGCGGTAAGAGCTTTGATGTGTTCATGGTTTGCTTAGGCAGACCGATTAATTTTGTCATCCACATGCCAACTAAATTGTTCCAGTTCATCCTGCATGTGCCCCTCCAAAGCTTTAACAATCTCATCACGAGTAGAGGACAGAGTGGTGTCAAAGTTGCACTCAATTACCTCAACCCTATTTTCTAGTGCAGAGAACTGAAGTGTAATATCTTCTCGAGTCAACTCCACAGCTTTACGTGTTTCAACTACCTCAGATTGTAGGGCTCTGACAGTGAGGTCGTAAGCTGGAATTTACTTTCAGTGTCATCTCTTAATTTAGTAATTTGAATACTGAAGGTATTTGCAAGTGACTGTGTGTTGGCTGACATCCCTCAACTGTTGAGATAACATGGATTCTATTGTGTCAAGTCTTTCATTGTGTTGAGTTAAATTGATCTTCAGTTCCCCCATTTGCTGAGCTAGGTCCTCACCCTGCTGTTTCACTTCTACCCTGTGTTGTCTTACTTGAGACTCCAATTTCTCACTCTGCTGTTTCATATCAGCACAAAGTTGCCCAATAATTTCCATTAGTTTGGTTGTATTAGACTGTGAAGGTCTACTGGGGGTAGGTGCGGTGGTATTTTGACAATAACTTGCCCCTCCTGGTGTTCAATGTGTTAGGCTCAAGTTTTGTTATGTAGGTGTGCCATTCATGATAAATACATCTGTAAGTGAAGGTACTTCCTCAGTATTGGATAGTGTCGTCACTCTCTACAACAGTACTGCGCAAGAAATAACTCTCCCTCTGATTAGATTCTGAGACGTTTTTATGTCACATTGTGTGTAAAGCTGGTGTAATTTAAATATGCGGCTGCGCTGATTGGCATAGTGTGTTCGTTGGGTATGTCTATGCGCGCTGGTAGTTCAGGTATGCACCGCATGGTTGCAGGAGTTGTGCGCACCATGCAGTGTTGCGATCTAGCAACGGGATGGAGGGATTGTCTAGCGGTGTGTTGGGAGAGAGTCGGTGATTGATATTGATCGCGATGTGACATGCGCAGCGAAGGCTACCAGCTGCTTGCGGACCGAGTGTTGGGGACAGTATTGATCGGGACGTACACACTCGCTGCAGGTGAAGCAGCTGTGTGGCAGCCAAGCGATATGGGCAAAGTATTGACCGCAAACTGCATGCGTCGAGCAGGCTCAAGCACCTGTTGGATGGTCGAGTGTGTGCGTCATAGTATGGATCTGCATATATTATGTCTTGTGCTGAGAGAATTGACTTTCGGCAGACGGGTGCAGTGAAACAAGCAGTAATGCTAAGCTAAAAGGAATTATGTACTTAGGGAATTGCTTGTGCAATTAAAGTTGATATGGTGTTTAATGGGCATGCGGGTTATCCTCAGCACTGTAAAAGTTATTCAGTGAACCGTATCTTATGAAACTAAATATACTGCTGATACATATTTCAGAATTGATGGGTGTTATTAAAGGACTTATATGAGAAATTTGGTGTCGTGCTCTAGTGACTCGTAATTTTGGGGATAATAAATGCGTTATGGGCCAAGTCATCTATGTGTGCGGCAAGTCAAAGGGATCATGGGAGGCGCCTACGTGTTTTATGTGTTATCAACTGTGCAACACTGTTGTGGCAATGATCCTGCTTCAGTCTTGGCTAGTCCTGCAAGGGGGGCTAGCTGACGTCCTATCAATCATCGTAATCGACCAGGTGGGAGGAAGCCCGATGTACGATTTGCACGAGAAACTGCTTGAAAGTAACCTACGTCATTTTTATTGTGTCCAATTGCCAAGTGTTGAAACTACACTTGCTTCAATTAACTGTATTAATGATATAACATGAATGGTAGCGGGGATATAATGTGTTATTCTGCACTACACTTAACATGAGGTAGTGGGTTACAGATGTTTTTATTATGACTGTTGAGTCACAACTGTTTCAAATAGTACAAATAGGAGGCAATCGGAGCAATTACACAGAAAGGCCAGTTTGTTGGAACTTTTAGTACTTACGTAAATTGTATAAATGTGTGATAATTTATATTGTGATTGTTTGACATGCATTTCAAAGCATTCGTCTTGCAGGCAGAATCAAATGCAAACCATGCTCCTCAATTCGCTGTAGGTTTTTTTATAATGGTCAAAGTTTATGACTATGAGTTAGTTTAAGCCGTGAAAAATTTATGAGTGTGTTATTTTAATAGCTATAATAATATTTTGTGGTGACTTTAGGCAACAGAAATTATTCATTCCTTATTATATTAATTGGCTAACACATATGAATATTTACTTAATAAATGGGTTAATGTCTTTGATTAGGTGTGCAATGAAAGACATTAAGCTATGGTAATCATATCTCTTATCATTGTGGATCAACGGAATTTACACTATGGGTCTTCTGTTTGGGGGAATAGCACATTGAAAGACACCATGAGTATCATTCACACCATTAAGTTATGTTCATCATGTGTGGTATAACTGTAAATGGCAATCTATCTTAACCTTACTCTATGCACTTATTTGTTGCAAATGATCTCAAGTACAATGGTGCATCTCTAGTGATGGTAAAAATTTCTTAGCAGTTGGGCAGTATTTTTTATGTAAAATGTTAGTAGAGTGTATTATTTGGTTACCAATGTGCAGAGCTGTAATATCCCATGCTGGTTGTAACGAAAATGGCATAATTTTTGTAGGCTTGGTACCTTTAGTTGATCAAATAGAAAGATATTTGACTCTGAAATCTGCTTTTACTTTTNTACCTTTAGTTGATCAAATAGAAAGATATTTGACTCTGAAATCTGCTTTTACTTTTGCACAACCCTTATACACTGCTAGTTCAGTTATGGCATTGAATAACCAAAAAATCTTATGCCACCAGCTAAAAGGCATTACAATTCCATTCTTTTTAAATTTTGTTAGAAGGAAAAAAATCTGTGTGATATACTGTTTGACAAGCGTTTATAGCTTTGGCCAACACGTTTTACTCCGAATTGACACATGCCGCATATTGTTAGTATTCAGAAGCACCGCTGTCACACCCCCCGCCATCTTCAACCAGTATCCCTAATATAGGGCTCCCCCAGTAGACACGTGCCGCAAGGCTAGGCCGGCCCGGGGGCGGACAGGCAGTTGACACACGTGGGGGAAAATGCAGAATTAAGCTAGCAACTTGCCCATGAGGGAGTTAAGACACGTGCAAAGGCGGGTGGCGGCTAGAATATCGCCGATGCACAGAGTAAAACACGTGAGAACATGGACACGTGCCGAGGTGAGATACGCAAGAAAAGGGCTGACAGTGTTTGGCAGTATTGCTGCCCCCCCTCCCCTCCTCCACGAGTCAAACATGTGAGAACATGGACACGTGCCGAGGTAATGCAGAGGTAAGCTAGAGTTTCGCAGACGCACCTCTAGTTAGACGAGTAAGAAGGGCTGACAGTGTTTGGCACTATGGCCCCCCTCTTTTCTCCCCCCCAACGAGTGAGACACGTGTGAGGATCTGGGAGGGTCACCGAGGAGAGGTTAAAAGCCAACTTGCGGGAAAAGGAGGGAGTCAGTCGTATCGTGGGGTCGTCGAGGAGAGAACCCCGGAACAGTCTGTTGTGGAGAGCTACCATCAAGGCCGAAAGGTCAGCCAGAAGCAGGAAGCCAGCTGAGTCCACCACGCCAACTAGACCGAGCCGAGGGCCCGTGAAGGGCCACCCAGCTTACCGGACCTCAACCACCGCTGGAACACCCAGAACTACAAATACAGCTAAGTACCAGCGTCGTTGCTCAAGGGACTTTCCCCCACGCCTAGCGTTCCCTCATGACGTCGGAAGCAGTTAGCACGAGTACTTTAAGCCGCCCTTAAGTCTCCCAACTCGCGGGTACCGTCTCTGAGTTAAGTGTATATGTGTATTCTTTCAAGACAAATATAAACCTTGTAAACTGAAACACCGAGTGACTAAATTATTGTTTACCCNTGTATATGTGTATTCTTTCAAGACAAATATAAACCTTGTAAACTGAAACACCGAGTGACTAAATTATTGTTTACCCCTATTCAACATCCAAGGCACCCATAGTCTGTGCCTGGTAATGGTAACTCGTACCCTACGAACCACCCTGTATATCAAAGGTGGCGAGTAGCGTCAACTTTTTCAATGTATATGTTGGTTAAAATNCGTACCCTACGAACCACCCTGTATATCAAAGGTGGCGAGTAGCGTCAACTTTTTCAATGTATATGTTGGTTAAAATATGATTATGCATTGATTAGATTAGAAAGTGATTGGTGTTTGGTGTGGCAAGTAGTCGTGTTTGGTATTTGTGGTGGACGTAGATAGTTTGTGACATTTACACTTTCAAAAGACAGATAGACAATACAAATCATCATACATGAAAACACCGGACAAAACAGAATAAAGCACTCTGGAATAATTCCAACTCACTAATTTGGCTACTGAAAAGAAAAGAAAGATGGGTAATTTTTACTCAAATTTTATTAAATGGAAATGTCAGCTAGAAAATATAATTATTTTGGTAAAAATGGAAGATGCTGACACTCTACTAGAAAATCGGAAATCTGTCAAAATTATGCTTAAACTTGATAAGAGTTTAATGTCATCAAATAACCACCATCCTTACAGAATATATTTAAATCTTTAAAAATTAAAAAAATTAAATTAGAGAAAAAAAAAAATTAGTAGTGCTGCTTTTTATCTGTCAAAATGAGTGTGTTACTAATTAAAACCGTCTTTAAATATCACGTGTCTAAATCAAAGTAACCTCACTTCTTCATGAAAAAGGAATGTCGCTCGTTTTGACTATTCCACAAACGTCAAACAAAATTTTTTTAAATATTAATTTATCTGTGTCACAAAGTTTCTCAGGGTTAATATAATTAATTAGTTTCCTACGGCACTAACTCAAGTCCGTAGATTGTCGGACCACTGAATCGTATCACACAATAAAAAAGCAAAATTATCATATTCAGAAAACTGTTGAAAAGTTACATAGACTTTCTCCAAGAGCCATAGAAATACTTTGAGTGCGGTTATATACCCCTTCGGCATTAAACAGGGGTTGGCGTCACCTTGGTCTTAGTTGGCTTCATCCTCACTAATTGGCGCCAGGCGCTAAGCAGTGCCTCGTCGTCGTCGGCGGCTGGAACCACTAAAAGATTCTTACAGTAAGGCCTGCACCCTCTTCATGGCACAGCGTTCCTACCAATTAAACTAACTTCTGGTACTACTCTACAATTAATCAGTTAGGCTGGCATCTGAAATTGATCAGATTCAATCCCGGTGAAATTAAGTCGCGGCCGGCTTAACCAAAAGTCCCTAAGTTTTAAGGTTAAAATAATTACTGAAAATCCTATACCAAGAAAATGGATGCGTGGTTTACAATTACTATAAGTATTACGTTACTACAAATGTAAATAATTACTTGGTGCAATAACATCAATTACATTAAAATATAAACTTTACAAGAAAATTAAAAACAAAATAAAACTTTAAATTAGTATTTAAAGTTAATATAGACTTTAAAGGAAAAACTCTATAATAGACTTATTATACAAAGNATAAAACTTTAAATTAGTATTTAAAGTTAATATAGACTTTAAAGGAAAAACTCTATAATAGACTTATTATACAAAGGACTCTTGAAGTCGAAGCAGAAAGTCATCATTACTGGATTTTCGTTGAACTGACCCCGTTCTTATATCCTTAGGAGAATTTATATCCAGTTGAAATCAGGCCAGGGGTTTAGTGACCTGGTAACTGTTCTTTCATTCTATTACAAGCTGCAGTCTATTTGAGAATAGAACATGGGATCCCAACATCATTTCCTTGGATTTAGATTACATAACACCAGCTAATTTTCATTACACTATATGTTACAGTTATAAAGTAAAAAAAGTAGGGATGGGTCGGTTCGGTTCTTCGGTTCCAATTTCTACCAGGTTCTTGAGGTTTTACTCGGAACCGGTTTTAGGTTAACAACAATTACTTGGTTCTTGGTTCTACACTGCAATGGCAAAACTCTGTTGTTACAAAAATAACTATGGTATTTATTCATGTATAGCGCTCTCCTTCTTCCCAACACAAAGGAAAACATTTCTGGGGNGCAAAACTCTGTTGTTACAAAAATAACTATGGTATTTATTCATGTATAGCGCTCTCCTTCTTCCCAACACAAAGGAAAACATTTCTGGGGTGAGTGCTATACATGGAAAACCAATTAAGGAGTGGTAGTCTTAAACTGTTGGGCTGTTTGGAGGGAAGTGTATGGGATTAGTCTGTTATCTCATCTCTCCATCTTAAATCAACACTCCTCTCCCTTCTCTCTCCCTCTCTTAACTCTCAGCCCTCAGCCATAAACAACACTGCTATTATAGCCGATAGATACATTCCTCCAAGCCTTCTTTGTTTGGCAGGATGGTAGGGAGCCGGGAGTAAGAGTGGAAGAAGAGACTTTTTTTTTTCGAGGTGTCACATTCCAGCAAGGCAAAAAAAAATCAGTGAGTCACTGTGTAAAAGACGCAAAAAAAAAAAGTGCCGCCCACCACAGCTGTTGACCTTCTTTTAACGAACTTTTGTAGGTTACCATTATCATACAGCACACCACAATGTTTTGGTTTGATGGCCATGAGTTATTTAATTAAAGTATTTTCCAAACATATCACAATCACCACATATTAATGTAAAAAAAGAATTATTTTTTTACATATTTACTAACCTTAAATAAATTTAATACAAGTTTATCTGTATATATTAAAACTTATCTTCACACTTAGTTATTGTTCAATTCTTCCATGTAACTGTTAAATAAAACATTTAATGAATTTTACCTGCATTGGTTTAATAAAGTTGCAAGCAAAAGGGAAGTATTCAAAATACATAGAACCGAATACTGGAACCGATATTTAAATTGTAGAATCGGCACCGGAACCGGAATCGACATTTTTGGTTATTCGACCCATCCCTAAAAAAGGTAACTTAAAAATTAAAAAATACATATATGTTATTATTATAAACAGCTGTTGGGTCAGAATGTTTTCAATGAATGTTAATGAAAATTCTGAAATGGCACTTTTCAAAATTAATTAATAATAACAAAGAAATGTAACTCAAATAAGGTGGTCCTGAAGTCATATGTTACCTTTCTTGCTGCACAACAGTTCTATGACATTGATGTCACCAGTGATGAGGAATGCCGCGAGGAAATGAATGAAGCAGATGCGAACTGCAGATGTCTGCTTAGTCAGAGCGCCAGCCAATTTTGAAGTTAAGTTGATATTAGTCAGAACTTCCTTAGCCAGTTTTGGACTAATTGTTACTATTGCTGGTTTACAGACATGAAAACAAACAAACAATACATTTCAACCCAATATTAAAACAACTGCTTACAGATAACAAATAATGCATACTACAAATAACACCAAAACACCAAAGAAATTTAAGATCATCATTGCTTGCGCTGATCGTCTACGAATGGTGTAACGTGTAAAGTTATATTTTAGAAACTTTTTATAAATTTATTAAGATGTAACACATTTGGTAAACTAATTTGACTTCAGTTTTTTATNTACAGACATGAAAACAAACAAACAATACATTTCAACCCAATATTAAAACAACTGCTTACAGATAACAAATAATGCAAACTACAAATAACACCAAAACACCAAAAAAATTTAAGATCATCATTGCTTGCGCTGATCGTCTACAAATGGTGTAACGTGTAAAGCTATATTTTAGAAACTTTTTATAAATTTATTAAGATGTAACACATTTGGTAAACTAATTTGACTTCAGTTTTTTATAAGTATATATTTTTTTCACTTCAGAAAATATTTACAAAAATATATCCACACAAAGCAGCCCATATTAAAACACATAAAAGTTGGGAAATGTGCCTGTGACTGATGTTCCATTTACATAAAATGTTAGAACTGGTAAAGTAAATCCAACTTTTTTGATAGAGTGGAGTTTAGTAGAGAGATTTGGGCAGCTATTAACATCGGGGTTTTGAAAGCCGATGAGAGTGAAGCGAGGCTAGTATGTAGCAGCCAGAATGCAAGGGCTAGGAAACGAGAAATCCCAGAGAAAACTCATTAACCAGTGACATCGTCCCACATGATTCCCATGTGCAAAAATTAGAGAACAACCCAACAAGGAATTTAATCCGGTCTGCCTTGGTGGGAGGTGAGTGCACTAGCCACTGCACCACCATGGCTTTGCAAATTTTTTTATACAGACCAAGAGAGAATGAGGAGGAAAGAAGTGGGGACAGCCCACAGACTTATAGATTTACTGATCAGAAAAATAAAGCAAAAAGTACAACGGAAAGATGGATTTACAAATGATGAGTTTCACTGTTGTTATGGGATAGGGAGTGAATTCCATACATAAAATTTCTTTTTGGTAGTTTTGCAGTTATAAACCAGGAGATGATGCATGAGGCTGATTGAGCATTTTTCCATTACACTTTACTTTACATTTTTTGCCTTTCCATCAACTTGTTCTAGTGACATGCGTCTTGACATAATAATAAAACCAAATAGCTGTTTTTATGAATATTTTTTGTCTACTATTTAGTAAGAGAAGAATACAGAAAGGAAGGGGGAAAGGGGAGGGGAGGGATACTTGTAATAAGAGCAAACATTTTTTTTTGCAAGCAGGTCTAAACATGTTGCCACCAATTACACATGATGAAACTTTGTAGAGCTTGCTAGGAGGGACAGAAAGAGAGTGCTAACCTGCAAGTGTGGTGAGGATAGCTTTGCAAGTTCCTGTGCCTTTGATGGTGGTGAGTGCTTGATGAATGATCTTTGGCTGCCCCTTGAGCAGCTGCCAGCTCGCTGCTTCCAGAACTTGCTGGTGTTGCGACTCCACCTTCATGTAACTGCACACATACCCAATGACGTGGACACAGGCAGTTCACAGCTTCCACCAAGTCTTAGGCTCAGTTCCCGATGAAAAACGTGTTCATAATGAATGTGTTCATATCAAAATGGAAGTACGTATTCTTTATGGCAGGGTTCATGGTCATCACATACTTAAACAGCCCTGACGTACTGATGACCATGAACAGTGCCGTAAGAATATCTAGTTTCATTTTTATAAGTACACATTCATTATTTATACGTTTTTCTCTGTGAACCGAGCCTTACAGGTACTCACTGTTGGAAATGTGGTGGGTAATGGTGACNCCATGAACAGTGCCGTAAGAATATCTAGTTTCATTTTTATAAGTACACATTCATTATTTATACGTTTTTCTCTGTGAACCGAGCCTTACAGGTACTCACTGTTGGAAATGAAAAGATGGGTTTTCTAAAGGTTCTCAAATTTGCCCAATATTTACTATAATTCCATTGCTTTCCCAATGTGGTAGTCCCCTGAATTCATCTTCTTGAGGTATAATGGTCATTCTTAAGGATCCTTCACTTAATGGAAGGAGTTGCATTATATTATCCATTGATGCAGTTGGCAAACATTAACATTTTCAAGCCTACACTTCACTGGACCATATCCTCGGTGCACTCACTGCATCAATGAAATACAAATAAAAATAAACAAGGTTCATTTGATACAAAAATTGGTAAATGGGTTGTAGATCTTGATTAACAAATAAAGCTCTTCAAACTGTGCTGCCAAAATTTATAAAAATAAAGAGAAAAAAAAACAGCATCGACATAAATGGAAACCAAATTTTTTCACAAAAAGCACATTAGTCACAACAAAATGACAAAAACTGACTGCCATCTCAAATAACACATTTTTCTTTGCTGATTTATTATCAGCCATTTGTTTGTATTTTAAAGTTGAAATAAGTAATCTGTTGAATACTTACAACATTTAGAATATGACTGAATTTTTGCTATGGACGCAGATTTATTCACNGAAATAAGTAATCTGTTGAATACTTACAACATTTAGAATATGACTGAATTTTTGCTATGGACGCAGATTTATTCACAAATTCACAATTAGATCACAAGTACTGATGAGAGAATTTCTGTATTTTACTGATTCCAATGACCAAACCCACAAGTACTGTTCCTCTATTCTCCATTTAATTATTTCATAAATTTTGTTTATACTCAGTGCAGAGTATCTGAACATAATTTAACATAATTCAGTTTGTGTTATTCTGACCTTTAACAACAAACAATAAGACATTATACGTGTTGTTTTAGAACTTATGCACTGTACTTTTTACTAATTACTGATGGTAACCCCAGGAGTGGAAAATGAAATAAAATGTACTGTGAGTTCAAACCTGTTACTATTCTCATCCAGTATTCTATACTGCTTACAAGATGGAACCTGATACTNAAATGTACTGTGAGTTCAAACCTGTTACTATTCTCATCCAGTATTCTATACTGCTTACAAGATGGAACCTGATACTAGACACTTCATTTTACAAGGTTGCGATCAACTTCTGTCATTTGTCTCCTACCCAACCAATTTATCGGCATTGGGATGTGCTTAGGAATCATTTGCCTGCTTAGGTAGCTATCGCAGGGAAAGTTGCTTCATCTTGCACTGAATCATCATTTCACAACATGACTCAACAAAATCCAAGACGACCATAAAAAATGTTTAGTTTGCTTGCTCGCTGCACAACTCTACTGAAGAAGCAGGCATCATCTCAACTTGTCAGTCCAGTGCTCAACTGCTGTGGCTGATGCTATTTCACAGTTAGGGCTGTATGCAAAGACTCGCCTACATGTTAAGCACCACTACCACTTCCTCTAGTGGAGATCCCAAGTGCCACTAGATTTTGTATGCTCAGTCCATTTTAGTTCCAGCCAAGAAGAAACGCATGACACTATGATGCATATGAAATAAAATGGAGAAGCCTGCTACACGAAATAATGATATTAGGCTTGTACTGCTTAAAAATGTAATTTATATGCTTGGGTTAACTGAAAAAGCATGTAGAACTTAAAATACTACCAAATTACAAATAAAAATGTGTCAATGGCCATGTCTAAGATGAACAGAATTTTATAAACTGATTCATTTACAAGGACTGGCAAACAATTACTTGTAATATTTTAGCAATATTCCACAATTTATTATACCAGGTTCTGTGTAACTTAGTGCATAAACAAATTGGAACAGTTTTGTGGGAAGTGCTGAAAAGTTTCACGAAGGCAAAGATTTGTTTTACAGACTTTGTAATCATATAGGTATCCATTAATTGTATCTGTAGAATTTCAGGTACGTAAATACATTCTCAGGATTGGGATGTGTAGATTTATGCCCACATACAAAATAAAATCTTTAAAACTTAATCTAACACAAGCCTTGGCCCCACCATTATTCAGAAATCTCTACTAGTTAGCAATTTAAGGAGGTCAATCGGCGACTTATTTCTACATTTATAAAATAAGGCAAACTAACACTTTGTGTAACTGAGCATACAAAAGGTGCCTTCTAGTGCCGATTTCCCTTCGTTTTGAGTGGTAGTGGTGACCAGATTCCTCTCTGCATATGGCCCTTATAGACCGACAAGTCATAACAGTGCAAGAGCTTATAGGCTGTTCATAGTTAACTGAATAGTTTTGAAAGTAAGCTTTGAATAATTTCACTGCCCCTAACTGCATATATTTTAATGGGCATACTAATTGGCATGTGCCAAGTAAATTTGGAAATCACAGAGTGAAAGAAAGTAGTTACACGTCTTAATGTTGGATTAAAACTATTAGGTAAACATTAGTGAACACTGAAATTATTTCCTTAGCCTTCTGCTTTTCTAATGTATACAGGATGAGACACCTACAGCAGGCCACCTGAATAACACTACCAATTTCAGTGGTAGAAGAAAATGTTTAAGACAAAAGTTAGTTTTATCCAAGCCACTAATAGCCTGATAGTGATAATTTCCCCACCGGTTGAAGAGTAAAGAAGATACCAAGGTCAACTTTGTTAATCTAAATGGAATGATAATTTTTATTAACACCTCTCGACAGTGCGTATGAACATGAAATAAATACGATGACATTTGCTGGTCATTCAAGATCGCTTAAGGTCAATGATGAAGACAAATGTGCTGCCTCACGGAACAATGAGCCATTAGTCTGTACTGTGTGCTGTTGTAGCGATCAGACAACTTCTTCATGACGTAATTCATACTGGCACACAAAAAATTATCAGTGCTTTATCATTTGACTGTGAAAAAATTCATATTTTTTGTCCCAAATTGAGAATTCAGATCAGACAGTTTATTTTGAAATTTCACTGGGCACTACTATAAACAGAAAGGAAGAAAAGAGAGTGCGTATGAAATGGTGGCAATTAAAAGCAGCGCTGCACTGTGATACTGTGTATTGTGGTAGATGGTAATGTAGTATTAAATAGTTTCTGTTTTATTCTTATAATATGCATGTCCCATCTTTTCTTGGAGACATATTATGATAGGACTGTAGTTATAGCTGATGCCTTTTTTTCACTTGAAAATTCCACGTTAATTTTTTGTAATCATTGATAAAACTCAATATTAAAATAATTCAGGCAGAAATTTACTAAGATCAGTACTTATATTTATATACTAGATATAACTCAATATGGGGACAAAATTATACATGGTTCCATAGAAAACATAATGAATAATTAATTTAAAAGCTCAAACTTCTTGTTAAATTAACTACATGGACTTGATCTGGTTGTGCACTGAACCCTCTATTTGTATAACTTGTGAAACACAGCTGTGCGCAGAAACACAAGTTTTTATAACAGAATAAAGTAAAAAACCATATTTTTTTCCTGTGAGGTTGTTAAAAATGTGGGTTTAAGGTTTTACTGGGGGTGAATGGCACATGGGTATAGACAGTACTTACTGATCTGACCAATTACACATGGAGAGGCAAATGCGGAAAGGCCAAACAGCAACAAGAATATTATAACTGAAATAGAATCTAAATTCACAAGACTCAGTAGGAGGAAGAGTGAATACTGTGAAGGCAAGTACTAACAACTAACCATAAAACTCAGAAAGATGATGCTAATGTGTAACCAGTCAGCCAAGTATGATTAAATGTTAGAAAAAGTTAGGTACTTCACACCAAATCAGTGACTACTGATTATGAACCAAATTGGGAAGGATGCTAATAACACACAGGATAAATTAAAAGAAAACATTTGATTACTAAACAGGAAAATTTGCACAGACAACAAGCTCTCTCAATGTCCTCCACATGCACCACGATTGTGTGCTGGAACACTGTTCGTAAAATACTAGGAAATACAGACATTTGTACATGGCGATACAAACTATTGTTTTAAAAACTACATTTAGGTATGAGGTAACGCTAAGTTATTTTGTACCAAGTGAGAAGGTGTTTCAGGANGGTATGAGGTAACGCTAAGTTATTTTGTACCAAGTGAGAAGGTGTTTCAGGGCAGAGAACACTGGCAATATCAGTGTCTTCTTGTCGTCATCACTGGCAGAATGTAGCAGCTTCACTATTTGTTCTGGCTCTCCTCTGCTGGCCAGAAACTCGCTCACCACAGCCAAGCTGCCATCTTCACTTGCCTCACACGCTGATGCAAATTCCATTAAAACTGCCAACAAAAATATAAAATTAATAATAATAATATTAACACTGTATTGTAGGACACAGATAAATTACCGCCATTTAGACAAGTAAAATGGTAGGTAGGTATGGTTATAGGCTAATTCACAATAATATTAACATGGGGCACATTACGTCAACTTGGTGTTAACTCTAGTCAAAATTATAACTGAAATTGTAACCACATTAACAGTGGAGTAAAGAATGGCACGTTTTTAGTAAGATGTAAAACAGTGCTACCAAATAGGCCACACCTGAGATGTAGAAAAGGATGTGTATATAGGATGTTTTTGAAATGAGTGCAGATATTTTGGGGAATGCAAGGGAGTGTCAAGATGAGTGTTTTGATGTAATGAACATGGTGTCGGAAATGCATTCTTATGCTACTAATAAATTAAAATGCAATATGCTTATGCTGAAAGCAATTATGTAAAGAACATGTAGCACAGTCACTCAATGTGAGTTGACATTGAAAACACACAAACAGTAATATGTACAACAATTATTCAAAGTGATGGCCATTGACCTGGTTGCACGGCGGCATATATCACACCCGTACCGCTGTACTCGAAGCATCGCACATGTGGCAGTAGTGATGATTACTGTCGTCGACTTTACTTTGCCAGGTGGTTCTTGCAGCAGCGCATTACTATTCCAGGCTTCCCTGCCATTGTGATATGGACAGACAAGACACTGTTTACCTGCGAGGGCATCTTCAACAGCAACAGTATATCCTGCATTTTATTTTATCTGTAGCATAAGGATGAATCTCCGACACCATGTTCATTACATCAAAACACTAGTCTTGACACTCACTTGCATTCCCCAAAATATCTGCACTCATTTAAAAAACATCCTGTATGTATATGTAAACATATGTACATACAGACCTTTTTCCCTTCATTTTTAAACTTCTCCATGCATGTGCCCAGGATAACCTCACCCCTCATTTGTTACACACACACAAACATCAACAAAAGTTTTCCATCACCCCGATATGTCGTGTTGGTGTGTGGCTATAGTGACCATTCCTGTGCTGATCGGAATGCCGCCTTGTTCGTTGTTAGTAAACATACAAACAACTGTATGTAGCCTCACCTATGGGTCGAACACCACACTCCAAAGAGTTGCAGCGTTTCACCTGATGTTTGAGTACCAGCAAGGAAGAATCGGAGGCATGTTTGGAACGGCGTAGTGAATGTCCATCATGCCACAAAGGACACTGCCGACCGTTGATCGGGTCCGCATAATCACGTTACGTGAAGAAGGCTTGTCAACCAAGAAAGTTGCTCGATGTGTGCACCGGAGTCAAAGTGATGTGGTGCGGATATGGAATCAGTTCCGATTAACAGGTAGTGTTGAAAACTTGGCCCGCACAGGCTGTCCATGTTCAACAACTGCAAGTAATGGTCGATACCTGTGACTGTTGGCTCGGAGGAACTCTGGGTTGAGTGGTCGGGTACTGAATTTGGAGTTCGTGGGGGCTACAGGATGCCATGTGTCCCATAAAATGGAGGAGATAGTTGCATGATGCGAATCTGCATTCCTGATGACCATGGGGAGTTCCACCTTGTATTCCACAACACCTTGCAGACAGTTACAGATGGGCACGAAATCATGATGCATGGTCGCCCCAGGATTGGCAGAGGGTGCTGTTTACCGATGAATGTCGGATCTGTGTGACCGCTGATGATTGCAGACAATGTGTCTGGAGGCAACTCGGTAATAACGCACGCCTCCAACAGTGTGCCACGTGCGTAACAAGGTGGTGGCGGATTGATGTTCTGGGGTAGCATTACTTGGGGTAACCGCACACCTCTCATGGGCACTCTGAACATGCTATGGTACAGGAACAACATTCTGCAACCAATCATGGAACAGTATCGCCAGAACTTTAGAGAGGATTTCATTTTCAAGAACAATAACGCACATGTCCATCGTGCAGTTCTCGTGAACACCTTCCTTCATCATGCTGGGATCACCCAGCTGGAGTGGCCTGCATGTTCGCCAAACATAAACCCCATCGAACATGCCTGGGATCAATTGAAATGAGCTGTTTCTGGACGTCCAGACTGACCACGTACTTCGCAAGACGTACGCAGGATCGCCAGTGAAGAATGAGACAACTTGGATCAAGGCTGGTTTGATGATCTCGTAGACGTATGCCACAATGGATTGCAGCCTGTATCCAAGCAAGGAGACATGCCACCACATATTAACGTATATTAGGAGTGATGTGCACCCCATGTGAAACTGATGTTTCCTTGTACAAAATTGTGTTTTGTTTGGTTTTGGTGAGCTGGACATGCCTCGGGCCAGTTGTTGGTGTCTGTGTCAAGTACGACATAATAAATAGGTGACGCAANTGGACGTCCAGACTGACCACGTACTTCGCAAGACGTACGCAGGATCGCCAGTGAAGAATGAGACAACTTGGATCAAAGCTGGTTTGATGATCTCGTAGACGTATGCCACAATGGATTGCAGCCTGTATCCAAGCAAGGAGACATGCCACCACATATTAACGTATATTAGGAGTGATGTGCACCCCATGTGAAACTGATGTTTCCTTGTACAAAATTGTGTTTTGTTTGGTTTGGTGAGCTGGACATGCCTCGGGCCAGTTGTTGGTGTCTGTGTCAAGTACGACATAATAAATAGGTGACGCAANTTTTGGTGAGCTGGACATGCCTCGGGCCAGTTGTTGGTGTCTGTGTCAAGTACGACATAATAAATAGGTGACGCAAAACATTATTTGATGAATGTAAAATTGCACCTACAAATTTTTCTCAAGTTTAAAATTTTTAAAATCTTTATGTTGTTTGTAATTTAAACATGCATGCTCCTGCACAAAAAATTAAATCATAACATTTTATTGCATTTGTACATGAAGTTCGCATCTGATGCCACAGCAAAATATACAATCCCAAGAAAAGTGAGTCAGCCTGCATCACCATCACCACTGGTAAACCGGACTTTCATGGGATAACCCCAAGAAAACAAAGCAGTCAACCACAATGATATGTAGTGACAGATCGCAGTAGACTTGCACATACCTGCCATATCTCTAGCATGACCACCAAAAGTTCATAATATTTACAACAGAAAACATTAAACAAATTAAGGATACAAAAGCAAACAAGATTGCTTAACTATTCCCAAAATTATAATGTCAGACATTCATAATTTGAAATGAGTGAAAGAGATAACTTAATTCATTTCTACTCATTATACTACTTTAAATGATTAAAAAATATTCTCAAAAATAGAACAATTATTTATATCCAGCTATAAGTCATATCTACAAATAACATCCTTAATTGACACACATTTAAATGTTACACCCATGACTAATGGGTTTCAGAATCCTGAGGCCCCATCCATGTATGTCAATTACAGACTTGAACACTGGAAAAATTCTTCACACAAAAATGACCTAAAAGTTATTTTTTGTACAAAAGATCTTAGAAAAGTGGTATATAATACCATTATACAATAATACTAGTACATGATATTGTTACAACCATATAATTTTCAGGTATACATGTAAGTACTTCTCANACCATTATACAATAATACTAGTACATGATATTGTTACAACCATATAATTTTCAGGTATACATGTAAGTACTTCTCAAGCAATTTGCGACGCTAACGCTTGCCACACTAGGCGTCACCATTGATTTAGACTCTGCTCGGTGGCTTGCTCTTTGCCTGGCTCGGATCCCCTCCCTTTTTCCACCCCTATTCTCCCTCCCTTGANACCATTATACAATAATACTAGTACATGATATTGTTACAACCATATAATTTTCAGGTATACATGTAAGTACTTCTCATGCAATTTGCGACGCTAACGCTTGCCACACTAGGCGTCACCATTGATTTCNGTATATAATACCATTATACAATAATACTAGTACATGATATTGTTACAACCATATAATTTTCAGGTATACATGTAAGTACTTCTCATGCAATTTGCGACGCTAACGCTTGCCACACTAGGCGTCACCATTGATTTCGACTCTGCTCGGTGGCTTGCTCTTTGCCTGGCTCGGATCCCCTCCCTTTTTCCACCCCTATTCTCCCTCCCTTGATTTCCGCTCCCCTTGGCCTTCATAATTTTTTGTGATTGAGGCAGTTTATTTAAGTCGTTGCTTACCTTGCACCCTTCCTATTCTATTCCCAGTCATAGTCAGAAAGAGTATCTGAAGAGCTGCATAATATTTTATATTATAAACTTTCAAATATGTCGTCCTTTGAACGTTACAACATGATGCGGCACCTTGCTTTTTATTCTGTCACCTGAGCTGCCGAGATGTTTGAGCAATACAAAATGGTCAGTAGTGGACTACAAGTTGTGTGTTAATAGGGCCTTTTTTTAATTGTTTGTGACGTAGATATATTGCCTTGGGCATGCAGTAAGTTAGTGTTTTTTCAAAATTGTGGTCTCGGCCGCCAGCCTAAATTTGGTTTCGGTTTAGCTAAAACTTAGCTTTGCTGTGTGTTTCCCATTTTAACATGTAGTGTCTAGTCTTGTTTGCTGCCTAAGTTTTTTTCAATATGCTTTGTGTCTACGACTCTCGTGTTGGGCGTAGTTAATATTTAATTGTGGTTGTTAATTAAATTTTATAAATTTTATACGCTCGAGCTTTGACTGGTAATTTAACTGCCTCCACCGAATGTTTATATTTTTCATATCTCATTTTAATTGAATATTTTAATGTGTTATTTTATATAAAGGAGGCTTTACTTGGCTTATAAGGCTGCCCTCCTTTTTTTTTTAAATTGCTCTTATTTATAAGTCTAGTCAAATGATATGCTTTAATTGAATCTGTAAATTATAATTGTTTTAAATCATTGTAATCTTCTGGCAATTTGTATATGATATTGTATTAAATATCTATAATCATCAGAGCAATTCATTGATTTACATTACGTTTGTATTACTTTTGGTTAACTTTTAAATAATTTGAGTATCTGGAAGAAAATTATATTTGAGATAACAGCTTCAATAGTTGCCAAGTTGTTTGTAACAAATTTTTAGGGTGCTGTCTGTAATCATGTAAATTTATTAAAAAAAATATAAACGAGTATTACATTTTTTTGTTTGTAATTATTTGTGCATCGGTACAAATTAATATGGCAAGAACTTTAAAATTTAAGGGGAAAATATGGGAAAGGGAATTAAATACCAACTCAATTCGGCTGGTTACTCGTCTTCCTGTAAACATAATCAAGTGCTGATTTACCACTATTTTGTGAACAACTTCACCATTTACAAAAGTTAAACATTTATCTCCTCCAAATAAGTAAAACATGCCCATAAAAAGGGGTAAAATATTTTTATGTGTCGCTGCTTCGCATCACCCCAGCAAGCAAAAAGTGTGCGGAGGAAAGAATTGTAATTTGATACTCTGGTGGGATTTACAAAGCCGGCATCATAAAGGCCAGCTACGGTGTGCTGCAGCTATAAGCCTTTTGCTGCTCACATGCTCCTGACCTTCAAGAGATTGAATTCCTGCATTTATCTATTTTCTGGTTTTGATCGTCCCTGCCTCTCTCTCAGCATGATGAGAGGCATGACGAGAGTTTATGAGAGTAGGGAGTCTGAGTGATTGTGCGACCTTAAGCAATAGACGAGCCAAGAGAGCAACGAGTGGCGAAAGCAAAGACCAGCGGGAGTAAAATCTGCGACTGCGAGCATAGGTGCAGTGAAGTGTGCGACTGGCAGGTGGGATTGAACAGGATGTGTGAGTGTAAAAGACATTTCAAATGATAGAAACAGACAGACTGAACATGTGTTAATGATGAATGTGAGTTAAATACCTATAACCAGACACATTAAGAAGCACTTTAATTGGAGTTGAGATAGACATTTAATGTTGTGCTCACTGAGAAATAAAAAGAGTAATAGTGGAGATAGATAATTTAATGTTGTAAATTATAGCTGTGTGAATAAAACAAAATCAAATTAGTTATTTTATTATTATTAAGACCTCCCTCCCTCACGAACTCAGATACGCCCCTCTGGCGTCTTGTAACAGTGGTGTCAGAAGTGGAATGGAGGTATTTAATTGTAATTTAATTGACTGTAATTTAGTTATATTAAAAAAATTAATTAATTGTAACAGCTGTAGGAGAAAATAATTACGACTGTTTCATACAACCATTATAATGTTGGAGATTTTCAGAGGTTATACTTACCGTTAGTCACAGATATTATAATTATATATGATTACAGAGTATTTACTTATGTTGCCAATTCATTTAATATAATTTACAAATTCAGCTTTATTATAGGAGTTAAACAAAATACAAATAATCTTTGGTTATTATAATAGTTCATTGACATAGAGATCATGTGCAAGTATATTTCATTTGTTTCTAGACGATATTCAGTATTATAATTTTGTTGGTTATTATTAATTTATTCCCTAGACGGTAGGATGTATTAAAGGTTTATTGAGCAAATGCACTCAAGAAAATACATTAGTTGTCTTTTGGCTCGTCACTGCTGGTTGGCGGAGAGATGTGGCATGGTCAGATGACAGCCAATTAGGGGACAGGTGACAACATAAATAAGGCAGAAATAAAATCAAACTTAATTTTTATAGCAGAAAGAATAACACCACTGCCAATGATGGACAAGTGTGTGATAGAGAAGATAAAATTAACGTAATGATTTAAGGAAACCACTATAACCGACGCAACAAGTTTTTAGTTTCATAAAGAATAATTTATTTGGTGTTGAGAAGATGTACGTTGTTGAATTTGTTGGAGGAGAAGAACGAAAAAATAAAATTGGTGAAAAGAATTTCGACTTAATAATTTCCTTGTAAATGTTACTACTGAAGTAATTTATGAATATTTTATTCAACTGAAATGTTACAACGTCGCAGTGAATGTTAACTAGAAAAATGGTTACAGAACTGGAAGCGCTGCAGACATTGATTGAGGAGCTAGGTAGCCAAATTATTAGTGCAAATGAAACTGTAAATACCCAAATAAGTAGTGTAGTAAACACTATAAACGAGAATGTAAGTAGCCAGATAACTAATGTGAGCGAATTAGTAGATTGGAAAATAGTCACTGTAAATGAAAACATAGACAAGAAAATAGATAATGTGGACAGGAAAATAGAAGGCATTAATGAGTTAGTGAATACAAGAATTGATTGTGTGGATAAGAAAGTTGACACTGTAAATGAAAATGTGGACAGTGTAACTGAAGTAGTGTACATTGTTAGTGGAAGGATGGACAGTGTCGAGAACAAAATGAGTGCAATGCAGAAGGAATGGCAGGAATTTCTTCAACAACGGACTTCCACTAGCTCCACACAGACAGCCGAGACAAGTGGGGAAGCAGTACAAGTTGTGACCAATGCAGCAACCTTGGAGAATAGTCAACAGCTCTGCAGTGTCGCACAGCTAAGAGTGGGGAAGGGGCTTTCAATTAAGCCAGCCCATTACGATGGCCAGACTTCTTAGCGGGAGTATCAACACCAGTTTGAAACAGTCACCACCCTAAATTGCTGGTAAGTCAATCAGCAAACTTACTACCTTGTGGCTGTACTGAGAGGCCCCGCACTGAGCACACAAAAATCTCTGCTAGAGCAACATTGACTGGAGTACCCCACACTGGTGTCGGCCTTGGAACTATGTTTCAACAACTAATACATGCAACATGCCCAACTGTGAAACTGCACCCAGAAACTAGGAGAGCCACTGCAGGAGCTATGGCAAGACCTTGTGCAGTTTTCTCACTTATCTCTGGAAGGGTGCTCTCAGGAGGCACGCAACATCGTTGCAGTCAGCTTTTTCATAGATGCCATTGCCAACACATAAGTACGGCACGCGGTATGTCTGGCTGCACACCATACATGCAGGATGCCCTGGCCAAAGCACTGGAGGTGGAGTCAGCAAGACAGCTGTCTGCAACCCGGTGTCCGGTACAGGAAGTAATGCTGCATGATGACGACGATAAGACACTGAAGGAGATGCAGATGTTTATGAGGGACATTGCTTTCATGTTTCATGCTTCAGAACTTTGCTGCACCCCACTTAATGGCCTGAGTGTTGATCAGGTGGACGGCTGGGGCACTTGAGAGCCTACTACCAACAACAACAGCAGCAGCAGCAGCAGCAGCAGGAAAAGAGGCAGCGAGAGACAGGTGAAAATACAGTACATTCAGAAAACTTGTAAACACTGATCTTGGGGAGCGAAGGTCGGAGACTGCTGGAGGGAAGGCTCCAATATTCTTACATGTACTGTCGGTGAAACAGGATTTGGATGCAATACTGGTAGAGAGGAACCTGAATGATGTTCCTTGCCAGATGGCCATCGACACTGGGGCGACTATGACACTAGTAAGACCAGACATCATCTGGCCTTCCCTCCAGCGATCGCCCAACAGTATGGAACGGTGCTAATTGGCTACAGTAACAAGTGAGACCACACCAGTTTGAGGTGAGAAAAAAGTGATCTTGAAGCTTGGTGACCTTAGCATAGAGCATGATATATACATAGCAGAAATAGAGGACGAATGTCTTTTGAGGCTTGATGTACTACATAGGCTGGGGTGCTGTATCGGTACTCGACTTGGTGTACTATGGGTAGGCATTACAGAGTTGGTGATGTGAACACAGCATGATCTGTCCTCCCCAATTAGCTGCCCAGTGTCTGTGATCAACNAGGCATTACAGAGTTGGTGATGTGAACACAGCATGATCTGTCCTCCCCAATTAGCTGCCCAGTGTCTGTGATCAACACACTGTGCTGCCTGCTTCTAGTGAAATTGACAATACAGGCAGATGTCAAGGAAAATTTGTCAGGCGTTTGGGTCTNACACTGTGCTGCCTGCTTCTAGTGAAATTGACAATACAGGCAGATGTCAAGGAAAATTTGTCAGGCGTTTGGGTCTAATTGAACCAGCAGAGAGGGTTGACATCCTGCCAGGTAAAGTCGTAGCAAGGACATTGTTCCCTTCTAATTCTGACAGTTTTCCGGTTAGAATGGTAAATTTTTCCGAAAGTGCCATTCGTCTTGAGAAGGAGGCCATGATAAGTGTTTACAAGCAGGTTACACAGGTACTTCCAAATGTTCCAGAAGATTCTAGAGTAAAACAAATAGAATGTCATTTACCAGAAATACTGGGGGAACTTCTAGTAAGAACAAAAGAAAATCTTAACTCGTGACAGAAGAAGGCTGTCTTTAAATTACTGCAGAGAAATAGGGATGCCTTCTCCTGTGCACCAAATGACCTTGGAAGGACTAATGTGACCTGCCACCACATAGATACAGAAGATGCCAGGATCACAAAGCAGCCACCAAGACAACCGCCATTAGATTTGCATGAGGCAGGAAGTGATTCTGAAGGAAATGAAGGAGTTAGATGTGATAGAACCATCAATTAGTCCATGATCGTCACCCATTGTACTTGTTAAGATGACTCTATGAGGTTTTGTGTATATTATCGCCAACAGAATAATATAACAAAGAAAGACTCTTATCTACTTCCAAGNATGACTCTATGAGGTTTTGTGTATATTATCGCCAACAGAATAATATAACAAAGAAAGACTCTTATCTACTTCCAAGGATAGACGACACACTGAACAGTCTAGCAGGTTCACAATGTTTTCCTACTTTGGACATGAAGAGTGCGAGGTGGCCCCAGAGGATCAAGAGGAAACTGCATTTTGTGTCCAAGGGANATGACTCTATGAGGTTTTGTGTATATTATCGCCAACAGAATAATATAACAAAGAAAGACTCTTATCTACTTCCAAGTATAGACGACACACTGAACAGTCTAGCAGGTTCACAATGGTTTCCTACTTTGGACATGAAGAGTGCGAGGTGGCCCCAGAGGATCAAGAGGAAACTGCATTTTGTGTCCAAGGGANGTTTCCTACTTTGGACATGAAGAGTGCGAGGTGGCCCCAGAGGATCAAGAGGAAACTGCATTTTGTGTCCAAGGGAAAGGAACCTGCCAGTTCAAAGTTATGCTTTTTGCGCTGTGTAATGCCCCTACCACCTTTGAACGCCTGATGGAAAAAGTCCACCCTTTAGATATCTGCCAGGTTTACCTAGATGATATTGTGACAGGAAGGACATTTGAAGAGCACCTACCATGCTTAGATTCTGTATGCCATAAAATGGCTGCAGACAACTTGAAACTAGTTCCAAAGAAGTACCACCTGTTCCAAAAGAAAATAAATTTCTTGGGATATGTGGTGTCGGCCCACGTAATTGAAACAGATCCAGAGAAAACCAAAGCAATTAGAAACTGGCAGACACCAAGTGACAAAAGTGAAGTGCGGAGTTTTCTGGGATTATGTGTCTATTACCGTCAATTTGTTCCTGGGTTCGCCACGATTGCCAAGCCACTACATGAACTGACTGAGGTGAAAAGAAAATTTCGTTGGATCACTGAGTGTGAAGATAAAAGAAAATTCGGGTATCTCCACCAGTCATGGGTTTCCCGAAAAGCTTTGGACACATGCAAGTGATGTAGGCATTGGAGCTGTGTTATCTTAGGTTCAAGATTGGAAGGAAAGACTACTATAATACTTCGGTAAGGCATTACATTAGCCTGAGAGAAATGACTGTGTTATACGCAGGGAGCTTCTGACCGGCATGAAGGCAATTTCACACTTCTACCCCTACCTTTATCACAGACATTTTATTCTAAGAACCGATCATGCTTCATTATGCTGGCTACTAAATTTTAAGAACCCCGAAGGTCAAATAGCCATGTGGATAAGCATCTTCAAGAATATATCTATGAAATACAGCACAGACCTGGATGCCTCCACAGCAATGCAGATGCACTGTCTAGGAGGCCATGTGAGCCATTCTGTCATCATTGTGAACACCAGGAATAAAAGAATGGTGAATCGCTGAAGGATAAGAATTCAAGATTCTCTATCTTGTAATGGGTCACCTACCTGGAGTGATAAGAGTATTAGGAAAGATCAGCTGAATGATCCTACTTTGCAGCTACTACTAGAATGNGGTCACCTACCTGGAGTGATAAGAGTATTAGGAAAGATCAGCTGAATGATCCTACTTTGCAGCTACTACTAGAATGGAAAGAAGCTGGCTGTCTACCAAAATGGGAAGAGATATCTAGACTGAGTACAGCAGTCAAAGCATACTGAGCACAATGAAATTCACTCTACTGAAGAATGGTGTACTTTACAGAAANGGTCACCTACCTGGAGTGATAAGAGTATTAGGAAAGATCAGCTGAATGATCCTACTTTGCAGCTACTACTAGAATGAAAAGAAGCTGGCTGTCTACCAAAATGGGAAGAGATATCTGGACTGAGTACAGCAGTCAAAGCATACTGAGCACAATGAAATTCACTCTACTGAAGAATGGTGTACTTTACAGAAANAGACTGAGTACAGCAGTCAAAGCATACTGAGCACAATGAAATTCACTCTACTGAAGAATGGTGTACTTTACAGAAACTGGGAAAATAATGAAGGAAAAAACACATGCTTACAGTTGGTCTTTCCAGAATACAGGATTCTTGAAGTCTTAAAGACTTTAGCTTCACCAGAACTCACAAATACGGTACATTGGTCACATGCGTTTGACACCCCTGTTACTGTATCATTAGCACACAGGAACACTCTGCTGGACATCCCAGCGGATGACGCAAAATTTATTATGATTCAAAGAGACGCAGGGACACATACAAAATGTGAGAGACTCCCCCGCAATAATTATTCAGTTCTTGTTTATTTGTTTTGCGAATTCCTTGTGTTCAACTCATNAAATGTGAGAGACTCCCCCGCAATAATTATTCAGTTCTTGTTTATTTGTTTTGCGAATTCCTTGTGTTCAACTCATAACGTCACCCTCATTTCACCCCACCATTTGACTATTTATTGCACGTGTTAAGTGTGTTTATTATATTGTAAAATTTTTAAGATATTTCTTGCAAGGGTTAAGTGTTTGTTTTATGCTGGTAATTTGTTATTCATTTAACCATGCAAGTAGCTCCATCTCGCAGTTTGCTGCAGCTGTGTGCTCGCCATAGATAGTCAGCATCCAGCAGTCAGAGGGNATGCAAGTAGCTCCATCTCGCAGTTTGCTGCAGCTGTGTGCTCGCCATAGATAGTCAGCATCCAGCAGTCAGAGGGGTCGACACGTGTTGCGTCGCGCTCTGGGTGCATTCACATTTTCGCGCCAATCATGTAACATGCAATAGACTCAGTAGCTTACCGGAACCTTTCTTTCTCGCACCTCACCCCTTCTTCCCCGGGATTAGCATGGCCCGTGGACGCTTAATGTCCACGTAATTCTTTACTATGCACTTACAGGTTTTTTCAAGAATTTAGCCCATCTGGCGTGCGCGTGGCCAGAATCCGCTTTAGTTTCACCTTGTGGTGAGTTTGGTGTAATCGTGCAAGGATAAATATACGTCAGTTGGCACACTATGTGTGTTTCATTTCTGAGCACCGCCTACGAGGTATTTTGGAGTACGGGTTCCCTACAACCCGCTACCAAACACGTCCTAACAATCATATAAGTATGTGTAGTTCACTTCATTAAGTGCTCATCACAGTTTAAGATGTGTGGGTCAGTCTTAATAGGCCCACTTCATCCAGACGTAAGTACTAGGCATGAGGGAGTCTGCCTTCTCCAGCGCCATTGGGGGCAATTTCAACAATGCAACCACCGAGGGAATGGCGTACGTCCAGACAGTCGATCACACAACCCTGATAGTACCAACAACTTCACCTACACACCGCCTGTCGACGGTGCCTGGCGCCTAGTCGAGTAACCTTTCCCAACAATCACTCCATCACAGCCCCTGCATCGACGTTATCCCATTTAATAACCAAAGTTGAAATCAATATCTCGGTACTTAATTACATCTTGGAACAGACATAGACGGTGTCTTATGAGCCTCGTATTACCATTTATGAAATCAGAATCAAAATTTTGATACCTTCAGCAGTTTGGATAATATTTTGGCTGAACATCTTGGTGAATAACCTTGTATCCATGGGATGATAGCCTTTTTCAACATCTAATGATTGCAAAATAATTTTAAAAATTATGTAAATAAGCCAGATGTAAAATGGGAATACAGAAAAGTTTGGTCAGCTTTAACAAACACTAAAACAACTATACTTAGTATGTTTGATAACACATTCACACTTTTGAGAAATAAATATAAACTCAACACAGTCACCAAAAATGCTTTCNACAACTTCACCTACACACCGCCTGTCGACGGTGCCTGGCGCCTAGTCGAGTAACCTTTCCCAACAATCACTCCATCACAGCCCCTGCATCGACGTTATCCCATTTAATAACCAAAGTTGAAATCAATATCTCGGTACTTAATTACATCTTGGAACAGACATAGACGGTGTCTTATGAGCCTCGTATTACCATTTATGAAATCAGAATCAAAATTTTGATACCTTCAGCAGTTTGGATAATATTTTGGCTGAACATCTTGGTGAATAACCTTGTATCCATGGGATGATAGCGTTTTTCAACATCTAATGATTGCAAAATAATTTTAAAAATTATGTAAATAAGCCAGATGTAAATTGGGAATACAGAAAAGTTTGGTCAGCTTTAACAAACACTAAAACAACTATACTTAGTATGTTTGATAACACATTCACACTTTTGAGAAATAAATATAAACTCAACACAGTCACCAAAAATGCTTTTTCTCACTTAGTTTAAGTAGGATTAAGCACAAATAAATGTATTTGAGACTTGTTCAAGATAAATGAAAGCTTTAGATGGTACTGTGTATGATCAACTAACCTGAAACAGCATTTTCTTTGAGGCGTTTGTGAAAAGAGTTCATTGAAAACTTTCTGGCCTTTTTTGTTACAGGACTATCTTCTGATGCATGGAGGCCATTGTCTTCACCACTGTCGTCACGTTCTGCTTTCCTTTTTTTAGCTTCCATTGTAAATAGTCCAGAATCCTTAAAAAAAAATCACATGTTTAAATTTTAAACCAAATTACGTGAGCAACAGCAACACAGCAGTAAAATTAAACACTGAAAGAATATTTTCCCATAGCGGGCATGACATGCACTTGCAGAACAACTAAGTACCATCGAAACACCATGTCAATGGGTAGGTACAAATAGACAAATTACCATAAAAGTAACAAGAACTATAAAACAGTGATATCTTTAAATGAGAATTGCAGGTGATAGGAAAGAAGAATACACACAAATATTTGGGTATGGATTCTGTGGAAGCCATGCAAAGTTAAACAATTTATTAAATTATTAAGCTGTAGGCTCACAGCCCCATAGTGGAGTCTGAATACTCAGCTATATGATCAGAGACAATGCCACAGGCCATTAAATTTGAAAGATTACACAACTGTACTGAAATTCTTGAAGTAGTACCACATACCCACGACTCTCTCCCACTCCCAGACAGGAAATGCTACTGACTGAGCTAACAATATCCTGAAAGTACCAATAGGGTGGGTTCTGTTCGGTGCTTTACAGATAAAACTGAGGGCTGATTTGGCTAGCACAATTGTACACAAGTAAAGTCAATTTAAGATTTGATTATTAACTTGGTTTTATTGAAAAAAAATTGCAGTAAAATGGTAATCTTAAGGTGTTACAGGTAGGCGTAATTACGTAGTTAATTTACAAATCCTGCACAGCCTTACAGGTAGGCCTACGATGCACAACTGCGATACATTACTAAAACATTGGTAATTTTTTTCTCAAACAACATAACATATGGTAGTTTTGATACAGGTTGGTAATTATTTTCATGTCTTAGGCTGCTACATACTGGAATCTCAGATTCACGTCACAAGTATGCTTTAAAACCTAGTGACTACCAACCTTGGAAAAATAATTACCAGAATCAATGTTATAACATGTGAGTACGCATACTTCCGTTATTTTTATTTTTATTTTCTGCAACACACAACTACACTTAAAAACATAGTTTATACTAACCTTTGCAAAAAAAAAAAAAAACCAGAATCAATGTAATAAAAGCCGAACACTTAAAAACCTAGTGTATATTAACCTTTGAGAAAAAATAAACCAGAATCAATGTAACAAAAATTAAGTACGCATTCTCAACTTCACTTTATTTTTAAATTTTGCACACTTGGCTTTAAGAATTGTGGTACACTTCCACAAGTACACTTAAAAACCTAGTGTAACCTAAGCTTTAAAAAAAAAATAGTTTTTAAATTTTGCAGAAGAATATCAGATTCAGTGACACATCATTTGCTTTTCAGACAGTAGGGTTCCGAACTCTCATTTCGGAAAGAGCAAGTACACTGCACAAATATAACTTTTTCTTGAAAAGTTTGCATACTTATGCTGAGATTTTCTGTTACACATTAAACCCTTTGTATTAAAAACCATTAAATTCAGTGCAAAAATTTAAAAGAGGGAATTTGTAATGCTCAGTGGTTTTTAAGTGTACTTGTTGAAGTGTACCAGAAAATCTTAGCATAAGTAAAAAAATAAAAAAAAAATTAAGGGAAGTATGGATACTCAGATTTTATTATTTTGATTCTGGAAATTTTTTTTTTCAAAGGGCTTCACTGGGCTTTTAAGTGTACTTGTAGAAGTGTACCATAAAATCAAGCACATGTGTGCAAAAATTAATTTTTTTTTTAAGCTTAGTTAACACAAGGTTTTTAAGTGTACTTATGGAGGGGTAGCATAAAATCTTAGCACAAGTACACAAAATATAAAAATAAATTTAAGGGGAGTACGTATACTCAGCTTTTATTACATTGATTCTGTTTTTTTTTCTCAATGGT
This sequence comes from Clitarchus hookeri, assembly GCA_002778355.1. Lineage (NCBI taxonomy): Eukaryota > Metazoa > Arthropoda > Insecta > Phasmatodea > Phasmatidae > Clitarchus > Clitarchus hookeri. The sequence continues at coordinate 169,441 of NQII01002496.1, read as the reverse complement.
TAGTATACGTGTTTAAGAGCAGTTGTGTAAATGTAACAGGAAATTAAAAAAATAATAAGGGAAGTATGCATACTCAAATGATCTAACATTGATTCTGGTAATTATTTTTCCAAGGTTGGTAGTCACTAGGTTTTTAAGTGTACTTGTGAAGAAAGTTTCAGATTCGAATCTTACTTGACTCCAGTCTGCTACGTGTTATGAGACTATCACCATGTAAACAAAGGGTTTATGAAGAATGTAAAGTGTTTTGAGATGAAGAAGCATCTACATGCAGCTACCATAGTTTGTTAGTATCTAGGCTTACTCTTATGCCAGTGATTTTACCTGGCAGTCAGTGAATGTTGCAGCATTCAATAATGGTTCTTCTGCAATTTACTGCATAATTAATGCAGGATTCAAACAAGACTACGTCAGATGTTGTGAGTCAATTATGTGGTGGGGGTTTCAAGGATGCGTGCAAAATTTGTAATTTAATTATGTTTTTACAATTTTTATTTAAACTTTTTCAAGTTCATGTGTTTTTTTCCTTCAATTTGAATTGCTTGGTTTTTAATGATACATTTTTGTAAAGTGTTACATCAAATATTTACATACAGTATGTNGCAGGATTCAAACAAGACTACGTCAGATGTTGTGAGTCAATTATGTGGTGGGGGTTTCAAGGATGCGTGCAAAATTCGTAATTTAATTATGTTTTTACAATTTTTATTTAAACTTTTTCAAGTTCATGTGTTTTTTTTCTTCAATTTGAATTGCTTGGTTTTTAATGATACATTTTTGTAAAGTGTTACATCAAATATTTACATACAGTATGTNTCTTCAATTTGAATTGCTTGGTTTTTAATGATACATTTTTGTAAAGTGTTACATCAAATATTTACATACAGTATGTTTAAATGACAGTGTGTTCATACAAACTTCATTTAAATGCATCAAGAATAAGCATTACAAAAATTTGTTACAAAGTTGAATTTTTTACAGTTATTGCATGTGACTTATAGTTGATAAATACCTCATCCAATGCCCTATTTCACATCACCAAAAAATTGATGTTAATGGTTCTGTTTCCTTGTAGTTAAGAATTATTTACTTTTTCATACCCTTGTAAATGACATCCTGTAAACCTAACAGTTTAGTTTGAAGGTGGGTTAAGAGAGCTTAACATCACATAAAATAAAAAATTAAATACTGTACGCAGGGTCAATTTGTGAGAAGCTGGGGTGACTTTGTGACACAAAAAATTACATATAAATGTCCCCCTCATTCAGTGGGATGTTTCAGATATTTAGTGATGCCAATTGAACCACTGAACATTAAAAATAGCCTCTTTGAAATTGAAGGAAATGTAAATAACAGTGAAAAATCTTGTGTTACAAAATCACCCCCTCTTACGGTACATGATACCTTGTTAGGGCAAGGAAGAACACAAAATTAATTGGCCAAGGCTAATAATAACAATCCAGAAACCACCTTAGGAAAATATTAAAAAAACTGGGTGTCAAAACATGCATCCTCCTAAATGCTAATTGAGTGTGTTATCACTGCACTAAGTTACCTCACCTAGTACGTTCATTTTTATCATAATATAATAATAATAACCAACACATACAATTAGGCTACCACCCAATGGCGAGCTCTTTCACTAGTCCCCTACCCCACCAAAATCCTCTTCCACACCTTCCTGAAGTTTCCAAACCCCCTCACAGATACCCATTCCTCCCACTCCCTCACAGACCTACCAATCATACACTGCCAACCCATCTCCATTCTCCACACCCTCTGAAGCTTCTCACTGTTGTATCCTTTCCCTCTAAACACCCCCTTACTTAGCTGGCAGTGTAAACTTCCCCTCCCTCCCTCCCTCACCATTCACCACTCTGTACATCCTGACCAGTCTTTCAACTTTCCTCTCGTCCTTCAATGAGCTCCATCCCATTTCTTTCATCATCACTGATGGCCTCCAGTACACTTCATCTTCACCATCCTGCCCCTGTCTTCTCCACCTCCCCTTCTTTGAACATTACCTAGCTCTCACACCTCCACCTACACATATGGGTCCCATACTGCTGACGCATATTCTAACATTGGCCGTACCATTGTGCCATATGCCTTCTCCTTCACCTCACAGCTGACTCCCTTCAGCACTCTTTCCAACATACCCAAGGCCCTTCTTCCGTTTGCAATCACCATCTCTACCTGTTTTTTTTACATCTGTCTCCCTGCAATACAATCCCTAGATACTTATATTTTGCTGCTTCTTCTATCTCTGGCCCCTGCCATCTGTACATGTCCCTGCTTATCACCTTCTTCCTTGTAACCTCACTATCTTAGTATTTCTTACATTTATCTTCATTTTATTCTCCATGGTCCACAACCATTTCCTGTTAATGTCTGCCTGCAAGTTCCCCCCCTCCCCCCCTTTTCCCCCATGGAATAAAATACACAATCATTTGCAAACAATCTTATTTTTCCCCTAATCCACAAACCCATGTCATTTACCATTATGGTAAACAGCAGAGGGCCCAGCAAACTTCCCTGCGGCACCCCTGACATAACCTCTCCTTCCTCCGATATTGCCTCCCCCACTTTCACTTTCTGTCATCGCCCCCTGAGGAAGTCCCCAATCTATTCCACTGCCCACTTGTCCGGTATCAGCTTATCCACTTTCTTCATCAAAGTCCCATGGGGCACCTTATCAAATGCCTTCTCAAAGTCTATGAAGCAGGCATCCACCTGCTTCCTCTCAACTGCCAGCACCAGATCCTCCAACAGCCCAGCCAGCTGCGTCTCACGTGAGTATCCTTTTCTGAAACCATGTTGTGGTAATTATGCAGTTTAGGGGCTTTTCCTAACGAAACGTCCTAGAACAACAAAAGTAGCATTAATGGGTTCTGCACAGCTTACCTTGTTCATATTTAAGAGGGGGTCATGTTAAAATAAGTAGAACATATTTTTAAAAAATTGCGAAATGTACGAGCAGTTTGGCCGGTGTGTTTACGTTGGTCGCCATGTTTAATGGCTGCACATCGCTGTTTCCCACGCTACATACCGGCCGCGGATATTCAAAAGGCCGTAATGTTAAAATAAATAGAACATATTAAATAAAATAGTTAATAGTACGACCGGTCCGCCGCTTTTTTTTATGTCGGAAGCCTAAATATTTGGTGATTTTCGGCATTGTGCCGTCACCTTATTGGCTGTACGTCGTTGACGTCATCGNATGTCGGAAGCCTTAATATTTGGTGATTTTCAGCATTGTGCCGTCACCTTATTGGCTGTACGTCGTTGACGTCATCGTAACTGTCTTTTATACGTCATCAAATTTCAGTTGCGGTTGTGTTGTTGCGGGCGCAACTTGTAACATCCAAATCTGACCAATTTAAAAACTGAGAGTGCAATAACGAGTGCTTCTGTGCGTATTTTCGCCTATGAACGTGTGCTTCTGTGCATAATATTCGTCTATGTGGCGGGTGTTAATTGTTTCGTCGAGTGAAGTAAGGTGTACAACAGTTGAATTGGCACAGGACGGAGGAATTGTACTCGCCACTACCTAGGTGAGTTAATTGATATTCTACCATGTGTTTTACGAATCCTTTAAATCCCTAACATCCTAGAGGTAATTATTAAGTTTAAGGGCTTTTCTGAAAAACTCAAAAATAATTCTAAACTATGATACATTTCTATTTTACTAATCACATAGAACACGAATATACTAGGGGCGTAGCTTTAAAATAAGTACAATATATAAAAAAAAATTGAACAAAATTGCAAAATGAGCAGTATAGCTAGTTTGTTTACGTTTCTGAAAAAAAGTCCTAGACCAACAAAAGTTGCATTAATGGGTTCTGCACAGCTTACCTTGTTCATATTCAAGAGGGCGTAATGTTAAAATAAGTAGAACATATTTAAAAAACTTGTGAAATATGTTTATATACGTCTATTAACATCAGAGGAATTATACCACCCCCCCTGCCTAGGTGAGTCAATTCACCTTATTTTGGTGTGTTTTACAGTTCCTTTAAATCCCTAAAATCCTACGTTCGTAGTTTAGTGTAAAACCCGAACTTCCTAGGTTAGTGTAAAACCCAACAATCCTAGGTTAGGTTAAACATGTAAAATAGTGATTCACCTGTCGTGGGGATAGGTTCTCCTAGGTTATGTGGGCACATACTACGAAATTAGTCGTACGTTAATGCCCCTAGTATATTCGTGTTCTACGTGATTAGTAGAGTGTAAATATATCATAATTTTGAATTTTTTTTGTGTTTTTCAGAAAAGCNAAGCTAAACTTAATAATTACCCCCTACAATCCTAGGTTAGTTTAAAAATGTAAAATAGTGATTCACTCATTGTGGGGTTAGGTCTGTTATGTTAGGTGGGCACATATTACAAAATTAGTCTGACGTTAAAACCCCTAGCATATTTGTGTTGTGCATAATTAGTAGAGTGGAAATATACCACTTTTCGGGGGGTTTTTTTTTTTGCAAAAAAGCCCCTAAACTGCATAATTACCTCTGTAGCTGCCAGGATTCCCCCTATCCTCCCCCTGCTTGTGTATTGGGACCAACAACACATCCTTCCTACCTTGTGGCAACTTACCCTCTCCTAAGTACTTGCTAAACAACACCTGCAAATATCTCACTAACTNCTATTTTACTAATCACATAGAACACGAATATACTAGGGGCGTAGCTTTAAAATAAGTACAATATATAAAAAAAAATTGAACAAAATTGCAAAATGAGCAGTATAGCTAGTTTATTTACGTTTCTGAAAAAAAGTCCTAGACCAACAAAAGTTGCATTAATGGGTTCTGCACAGCTTACCTTGTTCATATTCAAGAGGGCGTAATGTTAAAATAAGTAGAACATATTAAAAAAACTTGCGAAATATGTTTATATACGTCTATTAACGTCAGAGGAATTATACCATCCCCCCTACCTAGGTGAGTCAATTCACCTTATTTTGGTGTGTTTTACAGTTCCTTTAAATCCCTAAAATCCTACGTTCGTAGTTTAGTGTAAAACCCGAACTTCCTAGGTTAGTGTAAAACCCAACAATCCTAGGTTAGGTTAAAAATGTAAAATAGTGATTCATCTGTCGTGGGGTTAGGTTCTCCTAGGTTAGGTGGGCACATACTACGAAATTAGTCGTACGTTAATGCCCCTAGTATATTCGTGTTCTACGTGATTAGTAGAGTGTAAATATATCATAATTTTGAATTTGAATTTTTTTTTTTTNTGTAAATATATCATATTTTTTTTTTTTTTTTTTTTTAGAAAAGCTAAACTTAATAATTACCCCCTACAATCCTAGGTTAGTTTAAAAATGTAAAATAGTGATTCACTCATTGTGGGGTTAGGTTCTGTTATGTTAGGTGGGCACATATTACAAAATTAGTCTGACGTTAAAACCCCTAGCATATTTGTGTTATGCATAATTAGTAGAGTGGAAATATACCACTTTTCGGGGGGTTTTTTTTTGAAAAAAAGCCCCTAAACTGCATAATTACCTCTGTAGCTGCCAGGCTTCCCCCTATTCTCCCCCTGCTTGTGTATTGGGACCAACAACGCATCCTTCCTACCTTGTGGCAACTTACCCTCTCCTAAGTACTTGCTAAACAACACCTGCAAATATCTCACTAACTCTCTCCCACCAAACTCAAGTACTGCGTTCCCTATTCAGTCTCGCCCCATTTCCTTTCTGCTCTTCAACACCTGATTACCATTGCTATCTCCCACTCCTTCATCTTTTACTTACTAACAACCCCCAATCCCTATTAGCCACGCTATTCCAATTCTCTTTTGCCTCAAACACTGACCAGTCACTGCACTCAACACTCATCCCCCACCAAACAAATAATTCCTTCGGGGAAAATTCGTAAACCGCTCATTAGGGGATCGATTTTGCGATCTATCCATATTATGAGAACTTTATTTTGTTGCGGCCACTAAAATTAGGACTATCATGTACGAAAAAGGCTATACCTACCTCACCAAAGCAAGATGTTCCTCGTGGTTACATTCATTACACATCCATAACCTAACCCTTCACANGGCTATACCTACCTCACCAAAGCAAGATGTTCCTCGTGGTTACATTCATTACACATCCATAACCTAACCCTTCACAACACGGATAACTCTGAAACTGGACAGAATTTTAATGCAGTTTATAATAGTACAGAATAACCCTGAAAATTGTTATAAAACAAACAACATTCATTATTCAACACATTTTAACACACACTACAACTTTTAAAATTCATCAAAAAGCCACGTGCACAGTTTGTTTACAATTTGTATCAGTGTAGCCAAGCCAAGAAGTTAACATATCAATTATTTTCCCTAACACAAAACTACAGGATCCCTCGAGCTCGTTCGTTCCTTATCCATTTTGACACCTGCACCGATTTACTCAATTCTACACCTNAAACTACAGGATCCCTCGAGCTCGTTCGTTCCTTATCCATTTTGACACCTGCACCGATTTACTCAATTCTACACCTATTGCCGCACCTCGGATTTTCAGACAGAAGCAAATCAGTGGCGGCTTGAGAGTCCGAAAATACACTGAAGAGCCAAAAAAAAACTAGTATAGGCGTGGGTATGCAAATAACAGAGGTATGGGACCAATAAGAGTAACGCGATGCGGTCGGCAGCGCCTATATAAGACAACACGCATCTGGCAAAGTTGCTAGATCGGTTACTGCNTGTTGCCGCACCTCGGATTTTCAGACAGAAAGCAAATCAGTGGCGGCTTGAGAGTCCGAAAATACACTGAAGAGCCAAAAAAAAACTAGTATAGGCGTGGGTATGCAAATAACAGAGGTATGGGACCAATAAGAGTAACGCGATGCGGTCGGCAGCGCCTATATAAGACAACAAGCATCTGGCAAAGTTGCTAGATCGGTTACTGCTGCTACAATGGCAGGTTATCAAGATTTAAATGAGTTTGAAAGTGGTGTTATAGTCGGCGGACGAGAGATGGGACATAGCATCTCCGAGGTAGCGATAAAATTTGGATTTTCACGTACGACCATTTCACGAGTGTACCGTGAATATCGGGAATCCGGTAAAACATCAAATCTTCGACATCCCTGTGGCCGGAAAAAGATCGTGAACGAACGGGACAAACGACGACTGACGAGAATCATTAAACGTGACAGACATGCAACCCTTTCTCAAATTGGCGCAGATTTCGATGCTGGGGCATCAACATGTGCCAGCGTGCGAACTATTCAACGAACCATCACTGATATGAGCTTTCGGAGCCGAAGGCCCACTCGTGTACCGTTGTTGACTGCACGACACAAAGTTTTACGCCTCGCCTGGTCCCGCCAACACTGCCATTGGGCTGTTCATGACTGGAAATACGTTGCCTGGTCTGACGAGTCTCGTTTCCAATTGTATCGTGCAGATGGACGTGTACGGGTATGGAGACATCCTTATGAATCCATGGACCCTACATGTCAACAGGGGACTGTTCAAGCTGGTGGAGGCTTTGTAATGGTATGGGACATGTGCGTTTGGCGTCAAATGGGACCCCTGATACGACTCTGACAGGTGAGAGATACGTAAGCATCCTGTCCGATCACCTGCACTCATTCTTCTCCATTGTGCATTCCGACGGACGTGGACACTTCCAGGAGGANTAAGCATCCTGTCCGATCACCTGCACTCATTCTTCTCCATTGTGCATTCCGACGGACGTGGACACTTCCAGGAGGATAATGCGATGCCCCACACGTTGAGAGTTGTTACAGAGTGGCTCCAAGAACACTCTTCTGACTTTAGACACTTCCATTGGCCACCTAAATCACCAGACATGAAAATTATTGAGCATATCTGGGATGCCTTGCAATGTGCTGTTCAGAAGAGATCTCCACCGGACTCACATTCCTGTGGATTTTTGGACTGCCCTGCAGGATTCATGGTGTGAATTGCCTCCTGCATACCTTCAGACATTAGTCGAGTCCATGCCACGTCGTCTTGCAGCACTTCTGCGTGCTTGCAGGGGCCCTACAAGGCAGGTGTACAAGTTTTTTTTGTGGTCTTCAGTGTAGGTGAAGCACTATGAGCAAAGGGTGGGAATATTATTTGGAGTTCACTGAAATAAAGGTATAGCTGCTAGGAATTTTATCACTAGACACTTCTNTGCATACCTTCAGACATTAGTCGAGTCCATGCCACGTCGTCTTGCAGCACTTCTGCGTGCTTGCAGGGGCCCTACATGGCAGGTGTACAAGTTTTTTTTGTGGTCTTCAGTGTAGGTGAAGCACTATGAGTNTGGTCTTCAGTGTAGGTGAAGCACTATGAGTAAAGGGTGGGAATATTATTTGGAGTTCACTGAAATAAAGGTATAGCTGCTAGGAATTTTATCACTAGACACTTCTAAAAATTGTTATAGTAAAACTGATAAGTTTTCTTTCGAAAATTATGTAATTATAAATACATACACAAGGTACAATATATAATTAATCTACAATGTTTAACTAACTTAACAGGGCCAATAACATTATTAAGAAACACCTCATTCTAAATAAAATCGCAGTTTATATAAAAGGTCTCCTAATTCACGACTCTGCAAATTGTCACATTATATTCACTCTTAATCAAATTGTATTTCACATTATATCTCAAGAACTGCGGGACTTGCGAAAAACATGGGACGATAATATTGGCCACTAAATTGTATGGAATAAAGCTCTATATAAATTTACAGTATCTCAAACATTTTCTAATATATTGGCAAATATTTTAGTGCCGAAATTTTTTGTTAAGTCCGATCGTCTTAATTTAAAAGACTTTGGCACTATTACTGCACAGTTTTTTCCTTAAAAAAATTTGATTTATTGTACGTAAATAAATTTAACATATCTACATTATGTGATGTATCTTGATAAGTTATATTTTAAACAGTACTTTATGTTGCAAAAATACGTATGATGAACAAGCTGGGTTGTCAATGAGTAGCAACTCACCGATGCACTACACATGAGTTTAGCTAGCCACTTGCAAACAACACAACAACATATTCTACAGATATCACAACACGTCAGTCGGGAGACTGGTGGTGAGCTTCAATCCATCGCCGATAACAACTACATATAAATGTATTAAGATAGCAACAGTGGTTAACAGCTATAAATACGGGCCCCAGCTAAAACATATACACAGCATCCCGCCGCCGGCTCAGTGATTTGANCAACAACATATTCTACAGATATCACAACACGTCAGTCGGGAGACTGGTGGTGAGCTTCAATCCATCGCCGATAACAGCTACATATAAATGTATTAAGATAGCAATAGTGGTTAACAGCTATAAATACGGGCCCCAGCTAAAACATATACACAGCATCCCGCCGCCGGCTCAATGATTTGACCCAATCTGTCGGGCTGCATTTTTGCTGCAAACCCACTAAACGAGTTATGGAAACTTCGGTTCCTGGTCTCATGACAGCACCGCATTTCGGGGGCATATGAGAAATCGGTGGTGGCTGATTGCTAACAACGTTGTATCCATGCCTAGCTTATTTCAATTAACTAATAATTCCTGCAAACAACACTATCACCCATTCAAACTCATTATACAGCCAGCAATATTCATCAAAAATAGTTAATGCTAAACATGATTCAATGAGTGAAAGCTCCAAACAAAACCGTCCATTGCATTTGCTGATATGACTGACTGCTATAAAATGAAATGTTATTATGAAAACAGATTATTTTTAGTTGACATGTAAATGTTTTCCCATCAAATAAATAACTTACTCTAATAAATATAATTCTGTTATAATGTTCAAAATTAAGCAAATACATTATAAATATTGTATTGAGGTAGAATAATAGTGTGTTCTTACATAAATTTCCGAATGTAAAAAGTGACGTAAAATGCTAGTAAAACTTTAGTATGAAGGATTATGCAAAACAAGGAAATGCTGGGGTAGACAAGTGTAATAATAAAATCAATTAACTTTAATAAACATTTGGTAGCAAAAATTCATAAAAAAATCTCAATGGTACAAGTAAAAAGTTACAAAAATCTTGGTCGCATACTACTTTAGCTGACTAAAAAGTGAAGTTTTAAAATTCTTCAGTTAAAGTAAAAAATATATTAAACAACAATAAAAACACGCATAATATAATAATGTGTCGACATTCTCTGTAAGCCCAGAAATGCAGTTCTCGGATATGTTTAGCAATTTCCTGAAAATATGCGATTCTTTATAATTATCGAGTTGCATGTTCATCTGCCNACATTTGGTAGCAAAAATTCATAAAAAAATCTCAATGGTACAAGTAAAAAGTTACAAAAATCTTGGTCGCATACTATTTTAGCTGACAAAAAAGTGAAGTTTTAAAATTCTTCAGTTAAAGTAAAAAATATATTAAATAACAATAAAAACACGCATAATATAATAATGTGTCGACATTCTCTGTAAGCCCAGAAATGGAGTTCTCGGATATGTTTAGCAATTTCCTGAAAATATGCGATTCTTTATAATTATCGAGTTGCATGTTCATCTACCAATGAAGAATGTATATTTTAATATGCTCTGATGAATACTGGCATTATTATACTCAATGCACAACTTTCGTATTTTCATTTTCACTTAGCTAAATAATGCCACTCTCAATCAAATATGATAATAATTTTCAAATGTTCGAAAAATTAACATATAAAATTTCCGACACAAAACATTAGTTAATGTAATTCATCTTAATGTTACCTAAGAGGTCGGCGATAGTAGTGCAGACGTCGTCTGCCGAGTAATTTAAGAAAAGTCAGAATATTACACAATATTCCTATTTCGAATATAATGGGCGCCATCTCACAGAGTGAGCAGGAAGTCACAGTTATTAGGATCATGGACTGAACGACCACGTGGCTCTATCCCCTGACACACACAGTTCATATTTACAGGAAAACAATATATATATAGCCGGGGTATCCATGCTCTCAGGCACGCCTTAGTATTACCTTTTACCTTATAAGTGAAAGACGCATTCATGATGCTTCGTTGACTTCCTGGATACGGGCAGGACCCGAAAAAAAAAAACACTAAATGAGAACTCACAAGTTTCGGGTAACTCAAGTAAATTGTATTACATAATAGTGTACACAGTTACATGTATAAAATGCAAATTAAATCGGACCTGACTCACAAGGCCTATCAGCAACCGTTACTGTACAAAAAAAAAAAGCCAGGAATGGTGCGAAAACTTACAATATAAATTAAACCTCAGGGGTCGGTAAATTAAGCTCGCAGAGGGGTGCTGCGAATGCAGGTAAGAATGTAGGTTGACGTGAGCCATGTGTTCACGAGCTCCTTTGTGCCCACACTGATTGCCGCAGTCGTTTCAACCGCACCAGCTACACCACACCAACTGGCTTGGAGGTCCAGAGAGAGAGATAGAGAGTGTGTGTGAAAAGTGCTACAAAGTGTAATTTATCAGTGTTCCTAATTTCAACAAACATAAAAACCGTCTTCGCATACACAGCCACAGCCAGGGATGTTTTTCGTTGTATACTTGGCAATGCTGTGGCTAGAGTAATGCAACTGCGTCCTCAGCAGTGAAATGCACGCACTTATGAGAAACGTAATAATTTTTAAAGTTTAATTATTTATGAGTAATTATGTTTCAATTTAATACATATAATTTGTTATCACTAATCCTGTTCTAGGATGTTATGGATGTTATGTCATGTTGTGTTTCATCTTTTCATAGTTTGGCTTCGGCTTCGCGCCACTTGTGGCGGAAGCCGACTCCATTCTCACCCAAGTTCATCTTAGCAACCGAACCAGACCGGCAGTGTAAGTCTCTCGCTCCTTGAGGCCCTCAGTACTGACATATAATCTGTAATGATCGTAACTGCAATATTATAATCTTATTTACCGGAACCTTTTTATTATATTTTTATGTACTGAGCGGAGAGTCAACGTACTCTCATCGGAGAGTTTTTAGCACAATCGCGTCTTCAACATAAAACCATGTGTAAGGGCTGAGGCCATTTTTGGTATATCATTAATGCATTATTCATTTGCAGCAAGGGCAATGAATAAACAACTCAATAAGTGAAATATTGTCAAGTCATTTAATGGCAACCTTATTATCTCACCAGCGTTTCCATTTATATAGTTCAAGCGTACGAGACGGCCGACAGTCTCGCCATTACAGGTAAGGAGTGTAACTGTAAGTATGTGACAACCAAGTAACTAACTGGCAGAGGTTGCACCAGGGTCCCTGGGCCGTCGACCGAACGACCCCATCATTAGCTAAACTGACTTAAGCTATGGCGCCTGGCAAAATCCAACATCAAACCTGCCCTGGTAACCTCGCCACCACGTCAAGGTAAACAAAATAAAAGTTCCAGTAAATTACGTTAACCTATTGACGTTAAGTGCTCAGAACAAAGTATGAAAGTCCCCCACGATGCGATGTACATGCAGCACCTAAGACCGGTAGAATCAGACTGCCGGAGATGGCGCGGGCGAGCGGCGTCCTAGCCGAGAGATCGCTCCACTCCGCGAGGTAATTTTATTAACTGACCTCATTAATATTGAACTTGAAACATACACATAAAACACTAAAACATGCTGAGTGAGTTTTCTTAATCCTGTAGAGAGTTAAGATATCTTAATTAAGCACTAATTTAAATACAAAACATGATTATGTGGTGCCTTGTAGAGCATGTGGGAAATTTAGATCTGTTAAGTTTTGGGGGACTCTACGACCGGAATGGTCAAGTTGAAAGAAANTTGTAGAGCATGTGGGAAATTTAGATCTGTTAAGTTTTGGGGGACTCTACGACCGGAATGGTCAAGTTGAAAGAAATAATAATTATTTCCCATGTCGGTAATTGGCTTGATTAGACACACAATTGCACTCGGAAAATTATAAAGAACACTTCAAATACCCTAGTCTTGCTACTCTACACCTCATTAGATATGTACGTGGTGTGCATTTATTCTGCGATTACTTCGCAATCCTCTAAGGGCGAATTTCACGAACATTTGCCAGTGGGCGATAAATTCTAATGATATTTACTACACAGTATAACAATTTATTCCTATCCTAATTACCCAGTTCTCTCTAGAGACACCACAGGCACTCGGTTGGATCACTTGGTATCGGGTCCTGACCCCTTCTCAAGTGAACGACGCAGACACACATCGGTATGCACGACGTACGTATTCCATGGGCCACACTGGTGCAGCGACTGTGGGCCGATGACGTGATGACAGTGGCTGTGCCAGACGACGCAGGAGTGGTCCACGTCAAACTACAGCCTCAAACGTTACTGTTTCTTGGCCAAGCATATATGCAAACAAACACAACATTCTTATTTTAATGGTACATTCAAAGTAATTGTCATCTAGGTATACCAACTATAGCAGCCATTTTCGTTGATACAGTGCTGTGGTCTGGAGGCATAAAAAATGCGAATAGACTATTCACGTGCTTTGTTCGAATGATCTGTACCTCCTGCAACTTCAGCACCCAAACATGTTGATGGTGTAGATAGCTACATGTTGAAATGTTAAAGAGAGCAGAGGGTGTAGAAGTCGCCATCCGAATGCTTAAGAGCTAAACTAAGAAACGAGACGCAGGACGTCTTGCCCTCCTAGACCGTCTGCCGGACCGCACGCCCAACTCCACTGCATCAGCATGCACGACAGGCACGAGCACCTTACGCACTTGTGCAGGACAAGTTAGTGCATGCAAGCCTGCAGGGCTTGTCAGGTATACAAATATTGGCCCGCACAGTCTGATTCAGTGTACCATAGCTCATGCAAGCATTGCAATTTTAGACTTGCCAGGTATACTGGGTGGTAGCATGCAAGTAGTCTTGCCAGGCATGTTACCAGCACATCCTGTACATGTTNACTGGGTGGTAGCATGCAAGTAGTCTTGCCAGGCATGTTACCAGCACATCCTGTACATGTTTTTTTTACTGAGGTATACTGGAGCACACTCAAGTAGTAGTATTGCAAGGTATACCATTCATGCGTTCCCTTCTNTTTTTTTTTACTGAGGTATACTGGAGCACACTCAAGTAGTAGTATTGCAAGGTATACCATTCATGCGTTCCCTTCTTTTTCCACAAATGCTAATAGCTGTACGTTTTCAGTGCATATTGCGTATCTTTCTCTTGTATGTTTCAATTACCCCCTGTATTCATGTATAGAGTCACCATCAGCAAGCACTTGTCAAGCGCGTGTGCTAGATTATAGCATTCTACTTTGTCATGTGTATGGTTTCCACCCCTACTACGGTAAAAGTCATATTAGTGTTCATTTGACTGTTCTCCACATCCTCCATCGTACTGGGTGTGTGTTGGCATCACACCCATGTCGCCGGTATCATACTGTAGTGTCCCGTCTGTAAATTTTTTCTGTTTCCCCGTTGTCGAAGCGCTCGCTTCATTGTTTTCTCCCTTGCTGCTCCGCAACCTACCTGTACGCTATATCTATGACATTACCAATGTATATATATTTATATATATGTATTGATAGTGTTGTAGGAATAGCGTACTGCCGGTTCCAAGTCCAGGGTCCGTCTGCATGGTTATGTCATGCAGATGGTAAATTGGAGGACGGGGTGGCAACTTACACTTTATGTAACTTGTGATACTTAGAAATTTAATCCAAGTATAATATCTTTTTGTTTGTACACCATGCCCAACCCACGAACACTTACAAGTTATGCACTGACACAACCCACCATGAATACTTAAAAGTTATATATATGAATACTTACAAGTTGGCACTACCCACCCCATGAATACTTACAAGGTTTATATATAATAACTTAAAAGTTATATATATATACTTACAAGTTATATATATGAATACTTACATGCTATACCCATATTATTTCGGAGGTATTGATACTTTCCATTCATTTTACATATGAATAATTATTATGCTGCTAATCAAGTACTTTTTTAAAAACTTCAATGTGCGCAGCCTCGGGCGATTTAATGGCTAGAGGGATGGAGGGGTGGTGGTGCCAACATGGCTGCAGCCCAACTCTATGGAGGGGGGTCACAACGACGACGAAGGGACAGGGCTGGCTGGCACCATCCAATAAAGCTGCCAAGAATTAAAAAGAAATTTAATATTTTTTTAAAAATACATTTTTAAATAATTTTTTAAATTTATTTACTGGCTGGCAAAATGGTCGCCAAGGAAAACAAAATGAATGTCATGGAATTTTCTAGATACTGGAATTTTTCTTTAAATTAATTTTTTAAATTAATTTTCTGGCTGTCAAAATGGCCACCATGGAAAAACTGAATGATAGATGGTTTCTGTACTGACTGAAAAAATGGCCGCCAACATGGCCGCCGCTGAATGCCACAATGGCTGCCACTGGCGGAATGCAAGAGCAGGATGTGGCCGGCGGTAGCCATCTTTTCCTTCGGGCCTCTATGTCACAAACCTGTGTTCGAACCGCCCTTTTCTAACTACTTCTCTATTTCAAGGTTTCTCTTAATCCCTGGCGACAGGCTGACAACACATTCGCATTCTGATGCTAAGATGGCTAAACAAAAACATGTACAACTACAGCTACATTCCCTTTTATACTGAAGGCGCTAAGGTGACTAATCAGCAAGAAATAATTTAGGAATGTCAATTGCCAATCAGTGGTCTCTGTTGTGGAACACTTGTCAGCAGTACCAGCAGAAAAAATTAATGGCTTCCGCTACGAACGACGAGTTTGTTGTCATGCCATTAACAATGGCTGTATTTTTCTGTTATAGGGAGATTGATTTGTAAAAACTATAGTATGGACGTTCAATTCAGGGGAAAATAAATTAGTATTAACCCATTCGGTCAATAGCAATACCTTTTCTTGGTTAGATTGATCGTTTACCGCCACAATGATTGTTCGTCTGGAACTGCCGAGACTGCCCTACCTTCCGCACATCAGCGGTCTCAGGTAGCCTCTAACCCAAACGCCATAACAACTCTGGTCAGTGGCTCATCAGCAGCAGTAAATAAATGAATTCTCGTCAGCAGTCTCATCTGTTGACAGTAGAAAAAGGAATACAGCCTACATAACACTATGTTGATCGATAGGAAACCGTTTTAATTGCTTACAAAGGAGTACAAAAATTTTACATTTTGAGGGCGTGATAAATTGAAAAATAAAGTTCGCACTGGAATAATACTGACATGGTAAAATTATTTATGCTGTAATTATTTTAATGGCTTCAATAAAGGTGTAATTGATATTCCAGGGAAAAAATCCCAATTGCCTGAATTTAATAGATTTTTTTTTGTGACGGAGCAAAGCCTGTCCTACTAATTGTTGAAAACTATCAAACCATTTATAGAAAGGAAAGTACTGTGAGGAAATGTGTGAATGCTGAATGGGGATTAGGTGTTAACACTTCGGTATTTGGCTACAAGAAGAAAATTTGACGACAATATGTCTTAAATTATGCAAGATCACCACAAACTGTTATACGACTGCTCACTGTTAATCAAGCGCTTTTGATATAAAACTAAAAAAGTCACTACTCCTACCTGCATTTATTTTAATGGTTACACTGACAGGCATGTCCACTGTGAAGTTGGTGACGATGGGGAGGGTGTAAGTAGTTCCGTGTCATAAAATTGAGTTAAAAGAGTTAAGAAATATTTATAACTAACTGAGATAGTTTTTTTTTCTTTTTGATTTTTTCAAAATGTATGAATAATTTCACTGTTTCACCTGGCCGACACTTGAATAAAGTGGTCGGATCCATGGCAATGCAAATTTTACATTAGATAGAAGAATGCACTATTTTCTTACACGGAGATCTTGAGGAGGGCTTCATAAGTGTTCAGCATACTATAAACATCCTATATTTGCAATCATTCCATACACATGCATTGCATTTTTACTATCGTCTAAAGTAGTATATCAGGTTATTAAAAACAATTAATGTATCACTTAACCATTCTGAGTATTTAATTTTATATGCATTTTGTTAAATACTTGGACATCACAATAAAGAAAAGTGTAAACTCTATTGTTATGCGGTCACTGCTTTGCATCGCTGCCCTTGACTCGCGCGAGCGAGATAAGGAGTGTGTGGAGGAAAGTAACTTAAGAAAGCAGCGGTGTTTACAAAGGCCACCGCAATAGGCCTATCATATCTCGCGCGCTCCTGATATTTAGATAATTGAATTCTTGCAGTTATCTGAAGGAATGTTCTGGTTTATCAAGGTTGGGGTATTCTTTTATACTCACCTTGTATTTCGGAGCCCTCCGATATAGTTAAAAACGGTTTTGTCAGACTGCCGTATCTTAAAACAAACTCTCCGGACACCAGTCAAATTACGATAGGAGACTGTATTGAACTCTGCTGTCTGAAAGTGCCATATGTACACGTATCACTACGAGAACATTGCACGTCAGTCAGAAGAGCCCTGCGAATAGTGGCGATGGAGCACTTCTAGCGTGTGCCAGTGTAGAACTATAGCTCGCGTGCTTCTCGGCCAAATATAACAAAAACGATGCATTCAGGCAGGCCCCTTTTGTGATATCACAAATTCATGTATTTAGTTTATTGCATCCAGTAAATCTTTTACTTGTATAATTCTGTACAAATATGTTTGATGAGTCGTGCTATATGTATATATATAAAACCAAGTTTATGAAAATGTTTATGTTAAGGATTCGCTGAAGCGTATACAAACATCTCATAAATTGATAACTCTGTAAATGATGCATAATATAAATTCATATTTCACTAAAAGCGTCAATTTATAATATAGTAAAAATCCTACCAATATCTAAATTTTAAATTACGAGGCAAAATATAACCAATAAAACGAAAAATATTTTAAAATTATGAAAATGTAGAAAATATAAAAATACATATATTATCGCCTGTACTGAATTATTACTTTCATTGTTATCACTACAAAGTGTAGGAGTACCTTCAGCACGCAAGGTCACGACAGTATTGTTCGATAACAACTAAGGAAAGCCATTACAGAGTAGAATCAATAGCACTTTAACATCTGCAGTTAGAGGCGTGTCGGACAAGTGCTGACGAGCAAACACTCAACAGTCAACAGCAGAGTAGGGGGCAGCTACAGTATTTAGGGAAATAAGTCACTCCTCAATTCGCAGCCGCTACACGACAAAGCTTCGAACTCGGCCACATTTTACCAACAAAAGCTGATTCCGTAACTTGATTATTGTTGTGTTATTCAGTATTTTTTTCCTAGAAGTGACAACTTTTACTGAAAAGGAAGCTGCTAGTAAGTATTTTTCATAGAACTTTCGTGATGGAGAATGCACCAATTTAATTTCTCATTACGATACATGCATCGATTACTTTAGACAATTGCCAAATACTGATAAACATTACGGGGAAGTGTATTATTGGCATGCTTTCATGTGGTCACGTAATTGGAAAACAAAGAATAATGCAGCAGTCCTCACATTTCCTTTAAACGCAGTTTGTAGTGTTGTATTCAGTCTAATGTAAGTTGCGTAGAGTAAGATTAATTTATCTATAAAAACATTAAGTAAATTAATACAGCGTAATGTGACGACTTACACTATAACTCATAATGTTATTCCTATATCTTGTCTACTGTATGTAAGTGCCACAACCTATGGAAATTAAGCTGTGCCCTGTGTGGGTGTACACGAATGAAAGTCATTCCTGTCGCAGCGACTAACATCAGTAGAACTAAGCGGAAGTGCGTATTGCGAGGTAAAAAAGGGAGAATAGTTACAAAATTTGCAGTAAAGATTGTCCGCATTCTAAGGAGACACTGTGACGTGATGACGGCTTGGTGACAATAATTAAAGGTTAGAATTCTCTTGATAAAATTAAAATTTAACTAGGACATACACCATTGCTCTGCAGTAGCGTATGTCCGAAGTATTTTTTCATTTAATAATTTACTCCCATTGTAATTATCATTCAAAGAACATAGTAATTCTCTTCAAGTGCACGTATACGTAATAGTCAGTAAGTTTGCAGACACCGTGGTGAGTGGCTGCCTACACTCGGGATGCCAGTCATTCCACAACCGTATTGACTGAGGTGGTACGTTTTTGACTTCCTTTGACAGACACGTCAGTTTATAACATGTAAGATTTCTCCTAAACACAACCGGAGCACACAGAATCTTTATACTTGGCAAGTAAGCGCAGTTGTTCGCTTTCTGGATGTTTTTGTCCACTTTTTAAATGAACAAACTGCACGTTTCTGTTAGAGTTATGGCGTCTGGTATGGCGATTGTGTGTGGTTTCTTTATGATAGTGATCAATGCTGTAAATTGTAATAATTTCTTTAAAGGTACGCACCGAGCGTGATTCAGCTTCGACTCCCCTCTGCAAAAGAGAATTAAAAAAACGCCGTTAAAAGACTGTTCAAGCGTGCAGCCTGTGATTATAATATGTTAGGCGCTGCATACCTGGCATTGTTTTTGAAGTACAAAAGCCATTGTGACACTGCCATGCACCTTTAATGCCCTACCACACCAAAGTTCAGTAAGTCGCCCCTGTAAGTTTTATAATTTTTCAAGTAGTAATTTTAAGATACAGCATTTTTAAAATGTCGTTTCAGACTATGCTGAAGGTTTTACTTGCGTAAGAAAAGAAATTTACTGACTTGCTTGGTTTTTTTAGAGTGTGCATTTTAAAACACATTGTGACTTAATTCATGCAGGTAGGTAGGCTGAGACACTAGTTCACAAGTCGTTCGGCTGGCAGCCTTACAAATACATCAAGCAATATAACCAACCATAATAAAACAGAGGCCAGCAACGCTAAGCGGTATGCAATTAAATACTCAAGCCATACATAAACCAAAATAACCTGTCAATAATAAAGATCTGATGATTTTGCATAACATTTTAGAGTCCGAAGACCAGATCAAGATTTGTCAACTTTTATACTCATCACTCTAAAGGCTGTTTTTCAGTACGAGGAAGGAGCCCTTAACATGCAACCTATCAATCACTTAAGTTGAACAGATAATTTCGCGCAGTAACTAGTAGCGAAGTAATTACTTTTGGAATGAATAACCTCGACCGTATGGGCGTCTCCAAGATCTTTTCCAAGCTGAGGCACAGGAATTAAATAAAGTTTCCTTAAGAGGAGTGTGAGATTTACAACTGGGTTTTACCCTAAATTCATGCAACAAACATCCACGGGTTGTAATGCGAATAATTTAGTTTATCGTTAACTATAAACAATACAATATAACAATATAATATTAGATACAATTCCACAAACAAATATTACAATAAAATTATGGAAAAACAGAAAGAACTGAATTACTGCTCCTACTCCCAGCAGACACTTGAACTTGAAGTGACGTTGCTGATAAGCAATGTATTTGTTATAAAAATGATTTCACATTTCATAGAAAAAATACAGTTTCCAGAGGAGGGCAAGTGGTGCTCCCCCCCCCCTTTTTTTATCACCTCCTGCTGCCGCCCATGCACTCGACGTTTGATGGGTTGAAATTAGACGTCGGAGGGAGGATGGAGAAAAAGGGGAAAAAGGGACGAAATGACAGAACTTAGAGAAAACCAAAGACCATCAAAAATACAAACGAAATATCTCCGATGGGGAACGAACACACATCACCGTGTTAAAGAAAACGGCGTGATGATCGCACGGCAACCGAGGACTCACAATCTTTTCCTTGATGTGGCGGAATATGTCCGCGATTGATTTGAGCTCCGCGATGGTTAGCAGATAGTTCACTAGAACAGAAACTGCCGTTTGTCAGTGAAGCATTAGTGTTTAAATGTTAGGTAGCAGAAAACGAGCTAGTCATGAATCAACGTTGATTTCCGTGAAATACCGACCCCCTGCTTCAGTGTTGCGCACACACCGACAGTGTAGAAACTGAAATTNTGATGTGGCGGAATATGTCCGCGATTGATTTGAGCTCCGCGATGGTTAGCAGATAGTTCACTAGAACAGAAACTGCCGTTTGTCAGTGAAGCATTAGTGTTTAAATGTTAGGTAGCAGAAAACGAGCTAGTCATGAATCAACGTTGATTTCCGTGAAATACCGACCGCCTGCTTCAGTGTTGCGCACACACACCGACAGTGTAGAAACTGAAATGATCTCTGAAAAGAGCAATTATTACGTCCAGTCAAACCACAATAACACCCCTCGTCAGTACCCTGGGACAGGAACTCCAAACATTAGTTGGGTACCGACCAATGTTCTTGGTCCCACCAAGCCTAAAACTACTCACGAGAATCGCGGGAGGGAAGCTCTGATGGACCTGGCTGTGCAGTGTTACCTGACACTTGAATATCACAAGGTGGGCCGAGCCTAAACTCCAACACCTTCACATTAAATAATCACCGTGAAGTCAAATTATTTGATTGTAAGATTATAAGTGTATAATTTGAAAACAAACGGTCCTTAAATTAGTTACAAAAATTTCAATCATTAAATTAGTTTTAATAATAGCCAACAAAACTGTAAAATTTGTTAAACTTAGAATGGTAACAGTATACAATAAAATTTAGATACAAATAATATCAGGAACTGTGTCATGGCAAGGCAACAACTAAAAATAATCTTGTAAAATAAAATGCATTTCTTTTTAACGTAATGGTGCAGTGTTATAATTTTATAATTTTAACTGTTGGGATCCCAAAAATGTTTAACAAGATTACTAATAACATTTAGTATAGATTAATTAATTTGGNATAATTTTAACTGTTGGGATCCCAAAAATGTTTAACAAGATTACTAATAACATTTAGTATAGATTAATTAATTTGGAAGGATGAAAATAATTCTTCTGTAGATACATTATTCCAAAAACAAAAATGAGGCGCTCGGTCGTAAAACATGGTAACCAACAAAAAGTAAACTGTGAGGAATTGCAAATTGAATGTTTGAGTGACGAAGCGGTACCCTTTTTTCCTTGAAAATACTATTCGTCCATACTATTTGTCTTACACAGAGTTCTAATAGTGTAAGGACATTGTTGCATTAAGTCTAGCACTTTCAGAAATATATTAAAATTGCTACAAATTGAAACCGTACATGTAGATAGTAGATACCATGTTTTACAAATGAGTAACATATAAATTCTGCAAGTATGTGCCACATACCATGTTTTACGCTAATTGTGTTGCATGAAGTAGATATGTATGTTAAGTGGTAGATAGCATACAATATATTATATTTATAAGCATAAAAATATCGGTACAAAAGAGCTTTATTGTTCTCTACAGAAATACATATAAGTTTACTTAAGTATGGAGTGTACATCTAAACTTTTCATGAAACCGAAATTAACAACCACAAACAACGATACATCGGTAATTGTGTCGAATAGGGGCCGAAAGGAAATTTTTTTTCCTGATGGTATTTCCGTATATATGAAATGCTACTTTATTATTCCCCAAAATGGTTTCTTTTAATTATGCCTAGAAGTTTCGAGACAATTTGTTTTCCCATCAGNTGCTACTTTATTATTCCCCAAAATGGTTTCTTTTAATTATGCCTAGAAGTTTCGAGACAATTTGTTTTCCCATCAGCCCCTATTCTGCAAAATAACCGACTAAATATATTGTCATGTCTTCGAATGTTTTGAACGTGCCTCTGATAAATATTTATTTCAGCTACTGCAACCAAGCCATATCAGAACAATGGGCTTGTTTAGTTGCATTTACATTCTACACACGTTTATTTGATGAGATCTTCTGTTATAGTGATTTGCCCCTTGCCTATACTCATAGAATGTAAAATACGTGGATACCATAGCACTGATTCCCATAAAACAGCAATTGCTACACGATACACATGCGGTAATAAATACGATCTTTCACATTCTACAGGTTCATTTAATAGGTCATCCAATAATGCAGACAGCGAAAGTAAAACACCAACTGTACATATGGCCATGTTGCTTTATATACGTATTAACAAATTACGTAGGGCGAATAACACGATAAGTGACTCATATTCAGATACTATGTTTTACGTGCTTGAGCTGTTTGACAAACATATGGCGGATGACAATTTGGATTATCGTCAGTGTTGTCGTCATAAGTACTACTTATAGAATCACTATTTGTAACAAATACCTTTTAACTGCGTCGACACTAACACAGTCAAAGTGGTGGCCCGCCATCTTTGTCATATACCATGTTTTACTCCCAAAAAGCTGCTAGATACCATAGTTTTGTGCGTACTTTTTTTTTCACTTTTTCCACTTTAAAACAAACTATTCCTCATACGGTCGTTACACTCTTCAGATTCTAGTGCAATCAATATCTAATTTGTGTACAAAATGTCAGTTACCATGTTTTACGACCGAACGCCTCAAATATGTCGTACCAACGACAAGATGCGCTGTATGCTTACTCATACACATACAGAAATAGATGGGTGAAAATGCTGGACTTTCCTGCTGCTCTACCGCATCTTGGGGAGCACCTTTGCAATGCCAAAATTCACATCAAGCCGGCGTCAGGCAAGACACCCGAGCGGCACGAGCAGGAACGTGGACAAGCCCCAACAAGGCACCGTAAGTCTCATCCGGGGAGTTGTCAAAACAAACACAATAACAGAGAGAAAATAATAGCCTGGGACAAAATAACAAGTTAACGAGATCAGGACATCAAATAAATACAAAAGACTTACCAAACGCGGTAAAAACTGGACGATTAGTCCACGTTATGTAGATAACTGGAATTTTTTAAATTAAATAAACAGGAATATTTACCTTAATTTTCACACAATATAATCAGTATACATTTTCGTGGTTTTTATTTACTGTTTATTCGCGTTTATAATAGTTTTACGCCCTTTCTTTTATTGAGTAAAATTTTAACCTTGTATGAAACATTCCATCGAACTTTGCACACGACCAATTACAAAAATGGCCATGAAATCGGCCAGCAGTTGGCCAAATCTTTCATAGAACCATCCATAGAATCGGCAATGCACGCTTGCATGGAATCATCCAAGAAATTTTTCATCGTGGCATACGCGCTTACGCCTGTATGGCGCGATAAAAATTTTCCGTACATGCTCAGGCGGAGGCTTCGACGAGACCTGCTACCTGTACGTAAAAATCAGGCATGATGCCGCCGGAATCTAAACCGNTGCTACTTTATTATTCCCCAAAAGGGTTTCTTTTAATTATGCCTAGAAGTTTCGAGACAATTTGTTTTCCCATCAGTCCCTATTCTGCAAAATAACCGACTAAATATACTGTCATGTCTTCGAATGTTTTGAACGTGCCTCTGATAAATATTTATTTCAGCTACTGCAACCAAGCCATATCAGAACAATGGGCTTGTTTAGTTTTTTTAATTAAATAAACAGGAATATTTACCTTACTTTTCACGCAATATAATCAGTATACATTTTCGTGGTTTTAATTTACTGTTTATTCGCGTTTATAATAGTTTTACGCCCTTTCTCTGATTGAGTAAAATTTTAACCTTGTATGAAACATTCCATCGAACTTTGCACACGACCAATTACAAAAATGCCCATGAAATCGGCCAGCAGTTGGCCAAATCTTTAATAGAACCATCCATAGAATCGGCAATGCAGGCTTGCATGGAATCGTCCAAGAAATTTTTCATCGTGGCATACGCGCTTAAGCCTGTATGGCGCGATAAAAATTTTCCGTACAANATGCAGGCTTGCATGGAATCGTCCAAGAAATTTTTCATCGTGGCATACGCGCTTAAGCCTGTATGGCGCGATAAAAATTTTCCGTACATGCTCAGGCGGAGGCTTCGACGAGACCTGCTACCTGTACGTAAAAATCAGGCATGATGCCGCCGGAATCTAAACCGAATCACCTTTGTGGGATTCCGGGATATTAAGAGTCATGGCCTTTATTTTGTGTATTGAAGATTCTCTATTTGTTCATTAGTTGCTGCCATTACTAGAGGGGGGCTTGTTCATTAATCCTAGCCCCCTTTTTAATCAACGTTAGTTAGTTTATTTATCAACACGTTGTTTGACAGGACTCCCCACACAAACTTGCTGCTTGCATTCAATGAAAAACATTTGAGTGCACAGCTTAATATTTAGAAGAAAATTACAAATTATTCAAGGGGCAAAATGTTTTGTTTCAGGTTTTCCAGATACAATGGAAGGAGCAAAAAAAGTCGATTTCAACGCTTGTCTTCAGCCAGTCGGAATAGCTTCACAGATATTAGGCCTTGAAACTTTTAGAGTAACTACAGTTGTTGAAGAAGGAGGAAATAAGAGACCGGAATTCAAGAAACTCAAGAAAACAACTGTGTACAATTTACTAATTGTGATGACAATCATATCTGTTTATCTAGCTGATGTATACGAGAATGCGATTGAAGACGAAAACTTAGTCCTAATACATTTACTTTCAATATTTGTTCCGGTGACTGCTGCATCCATCAATAGTTTGGTCGGCCTTGTAGTAATGTTGATAAATAACAAAATACGACATGAAATAATGTACACATTTATGGGGGCTGATCAGTTACTTTTTGAAAACGCCAGTGTTTGCTACAGGAAATGGGCACGACGCACCAAAAGGTTTCTGATAATCACTTACATTGTAGCTTCTGTTTGTTTTGCGATTGATCTATCATTCTTCTGTGACACGGCATCCAAGATTCTAATAAGTTTCTTTGGATACACGCGTGATTTCATAGTTTTGACCATTACAGCTAACTATGTAAATAATGTACTTCTTGTTCGACAACGATTTATTCTTCTTAACAAACAACTTGATGATGCTCACTGCAAAGAGCTTACGCAGCAAATTGTCGTTCACAGAAGAAAATTCCGATTCCGAAAATATGCTCCAAAACATAATTCTCGTATATTTCGTGCAAGGCAAAGTACTTTGTTTGAAAATGTCTCCGAAGCAACTAATTTCACATCACGGCATAGGCAATTTACTTATGCGGCAAATATTTCTTCTCTCAGGATAGTTTTTAATAAACTGAGCG
Source organism: Clitarchus hookeri (assembly GCA_002778355.1). NCBI lineage: Eukaryota > Metazoa > Arthropoda > Insecta > Phasmatodea > Phasmatidae > Clitarchus > Clitarchus hookeri. The sequence continues at coordinate 143,471 of NQII01002496.1, read as the reverse complement.
ACATCGTGAGCATGATAAACCACGCATACGGGATACTAGCTCTTTCCAACATTATGTCAGCATTCATTCACGCAATTTTCTGTATCTATATAGTTTTGACATGCGTATCAATTCAATCGTACGTCTCCGGCCAATATGACAACGTAGGCATGCTATTTGGTATCGTATGGGCTGCAACATACATCAGTCAGGCTGTAGTCATCATCTCAGTATGCAGCGCCACAGTGCGGGCTGGCAGGAAGACGGCAGATATAGTGCAGGACCTGCTTCTGGAGCCAGGCATAGACGAGGAGGCACGAGTGGAGTTGAAGGAGTTTGCAGACCAGATAGAGAGTACGGAGCTGGAGTTCACTGCAGCGGACTGCTTCACTCTGGACCTGCCACTGATCCCCTCCATGGCCGGGTCAGTCATGTCCTTTGTCCTGGTTCTGCTACAGTTGAACCCCCCCAAGAACTCCAAATAGTCGCCTTATGCTACTTGGTTTCACCGGCTTGCAGATTATCGGTGTAGAATGCATGACCCCACTGCAGAAACCCTAGAGATTTAGATCACGAACACATCAAAATTTAACTAGTATGTTGGTTGTGTGCGATTATTATAATAAGCTTAAAGTTTTCTATCTATAAAGTTATATAGTATTGTAGATATGCAGCAAAATTTAAAATGTCAATCATATTTTTTTTGCACAAGACATCTTGAGACAGAATATATTCCTGCACCCAGTAGAATTTTCGTTCGTTAGAAAATGTTATCAGATTTCTTATTACCAAAAAGTTGTTTTTAAAGTTTTGTAGTAAAAATTTTTAACCCAGCAGGAAAATTTTTTTTCGCATTCAGACCATTATCTTCTGGGATTCAGAGGTGACATGGGGTAATTTTGTGTTCTTGCCTTTTTGCATACAGTCAATCATTATAGAGAATAAATTCTGCTCTCTATTTATTTGGCAAGATGCTAACTTTAACATTTGGTACTTGTTTCTGGTTTTAAATCATCGCGATTTGTAGTTCCAAACTTTTTCGAAAGTAATAAAAAAAGTTAAACGCAAAAACCACAAAACTAAGTCATTTCATGGCTGAAGCTATGTATACTTTGTAACTAAGGAAAAGAAGTTCATAGTTTCCTCTCACAAGAAGAATATGAGTTTGATCGAAAAAATTTTGGCTGCAGGTTAGTCACAAAACTATATGAAAATGTTTGTATGACTTATGTCCTAGATGGGGCCGCGGTTGTGTAGTGGCTAGACTACTCGACTCACCTTAGACTACTTGCCTCACACCTAGGCAAATCGGGCTCGATTCCCGGTGGTGTCGTTGTCTAGATTTTTGCATGTGGGAATAGTGCCGGACAATGCCGCTGGTCGGCGGGTTTTCTCGGCGATCTCCCGTTTCCCCCGTCCCTTCATTCCGGCGCTGCTCCCTACTCACCTCGTTTCATCCTCATCGGCTTTCAAGACTTCGCTGTTAAGAGCCGCCCAAATCTCTTTACCCACACACTCACTGATGTCTTAAATGGTACACGTGTGGAGATACACTCCTTTGAAGTTGCAATTCGATCTATTATTTTAAATATATAAAAAAAATTGAAATGTTGCAAAGGGTTTCTCGACGTGTGACTGAACAAATATCTGTAATAGCTGCTAACTTATAGTTTGCATTTAGTTATTTAAATATTTGCTGTTTTCACTCTTACAGCTTATACATTTACTTACCGCGAATCCATAATAGGTTCTAAATGTCGAATAATTTGTTCGCATGCCGAAATAAAGAAAGTTCACCTTACATTATCTATATATTCCACCACTTTCGAGAATTATTTGACCCAGTTTCAAAGAAAGTTTTGTAAAACCTGGCAGTGAGGCAACCCACAAAAACAAAATATAATGAGTAGACATCGGATTATATGCACTAACAAAATGCGAAAATATACATGCAAATATGCTTTAAAAAGGCCCAAATAGGCACAAAATATGCACAATAAAAATTCCAAAGTTCATTTTAATTTTTGTTTTATTTTCTTTAATCAGCAACAATTAAATAATACCAAGCAATAAATTAATCATATAATTTACAAATTGTGTTAAGTACCTATTATGTAGCAAATTAAACTCAACATCACGCATAATTCTTGTGACAATACACTATCATGTACTTTTCCAAATTTTCTAGAGCAAATTTGTGACGTTTGTTGCCTAATATTAATTTGTAAGCCGAAAATGACCTCTCCACATCAGCCAACGTCACTGGACAGAATTTTAAATTTGGCGCCATTTCTTCAGATATCACTTTTGGCAGGGTGTGATCTGTGCCGTTTATATAAGCATTAATCTCCTTGATTGATTCAATAGCCGGGTTTTTACGCAGAACAGCGTTTAATTTTCCACATATATTTTCTGATAGTGAATTAGGAAGAGCGTCAGTCTGTTCGATCATTTTCTCCAGTATTTCTAGGACCTCGAAGAGGGGAAGGTTTTTGGTTTCCAATTTCTCTATGGCGTCAGGTATGTTGCTGAAATGTGTGGTAACGAGAGTGATATTCTGTTTGATGGAAGCGTCTTCAAATGCTAGCTTGCTTGAATGAATTGCAATGGCCTCTGAACTGTCAAATTGACCAACCACTTTTGTTATTGCCTGAAAATTCTCAACATAAAACAATACAGCCTTCAACCAGGTACGCCATCGCGTAATTACAGGTTCTGGGGGCAGTGCTAGATTTAGCAGCTGCTCTTTGTAAGCTCGTACCGNCCACTTTTGTTATTGCCTGAAAATTCTCAACATAAAACAATACAGCCTTCAACCAGGTACGCCATCGCGTAATTACATGTTCTGGGGGCAGTGCTAGATTTAGCAGCTGCTCTTTGTAAGCTCGTACGCGACGGTGCTTTTAGAAATACTTTCTTTGTAGAGGAAATCAATTTATTTATATTCCCGAACTCTTTCCTTATCTCTTCTGCAAATCGATGAAATCCATGGGCCAAACAGGTAATATGCAGTAGTTTTGGATAAAACACTTGCAGAGCTTGACCAGATTTAACCATATACGGAGCAGCGTCAGAAACAAAGAGACCGATTTTTTCGTCCATAGAAGAATCAGGAAACAATGATTTTATGGAATAATTTATGAACCGGGCAATAGTTGAATGGTTCTTTTTTTCTAAGGCCTTACAGGCAACCAAGTGGGGAATATAGAGTTCCTTTGTTATTTTTCCAACTATAAAATTTGCTATGCATCGTCCGCATAAATCTGTTGTTTCATCAGCTGAAATCCAGAGCAAATTGTTCGAAAGATCGGTGCGAATTTCACGTAACACGTCTTCGTAGATGCCTGACAGGTAGTTTTTCCTAATCGTAGATTCTTCAGGAACTATCTGATTTGTGCAATATTTCTTGAGGAATTGCCGGCATACTGGGTTATTCAGTTGATGAAATGGAATATTGCAACCAATAAACAACTCACATAAATCTTTATTAAATTCTGTTTGCTTTGTAGAATCCGAAGTAGAAGGCTTAATTTGAGTCAGCAGTTGTTGACGACTTGTTGAAGATTTATTTCTTGCTGCTATGCTGCTACGTGGGAAGCAGAATTTACGTGTTGATCAATCTGATATTTTTTCGAAGAAGGTATACGCTTGTCACAAACCTTGCAGAAAATCACATCGCCATCAGTTGTAAATTGGACTGGGTAACGTTTAATCCAAGATTCCATGAAACTCTGGGTGTTCTTTTTCACTGGCGTCATTATCGTTATTACATTCGAATCAAAACAAAAACCAATCGTGCGTAAACAAACACTGCGGGTAACTGAATGTGCAAGTGCGTGGGGCGGTCAGTGGAGAGACTGGTGAGTGCTGCCCCCGCGCGCCCCAGCGCGCACCCCTCTCGTCTAATGCTATTCTCCTCGCTATCGAAATAAGCAAGATTGAGAAGAAACTATTCAAATATGCAATAACGCTGTAAATATTGCGTTTTATGCCTTTGTATATGCAATTATGCAAATGTATATAATCCGATGTCTAATAATGAGGTTTTGACAAACAGAGAATGCTCGTTTCCTTAGAGCTCGCAACACTCGACAGGCTCTACAAGATGCAGAAACTCACGATGCAGCTATAATGGTGTGATTTTGCGCATTGTATATATATATATCTTTAATTTTGTGACGTCACAGCGGTGACAACCGCCTGGAATGGCCCATAAGAATGTACACAAATACCGAGTTTTATTTCATTGGAACAGGGATTAATAAATAAATTATGTGTAGGCTAATTAAGTTTTCGCAGTAGTAAAGCTGAAGAGACACTCCATGACTTAATATTACTGTCAGAAGCTCATTTATATTGAATATGTTTTTATAGGCGGTTAAATATATACGGCTGGTTTGTAAAATGACAGTAGCTTTGGTTTGGGTAAGAACTTTACGGACTTCAGTCTTTTTGTTTATTCTTTTTTTAATACGAAGTTCACATGTATTTGTAAAAAAAAAAAAGTTTTTTTTTGTTTCAATTAAATTTGTGTGCAAAATGTAGGAGTTTTAAAACGCAATTAAATCATTTTACTACAACATTGTATAAGAGCTTCTTGTCATTAGGTACGTGAACATTTAATTTTTATTGGCATATTAAGTTCACAGGTTATATTGCCAGGGTGTTATTTGGGGTATTCTAGCCTTTAAATTGTACTTTGGACCCCGACGTGAGAAATAAGGGAATATAAGAATGGTCCATTAGTCCTGTGTGAACTTTACGTTATCTCATGCAGAGGACCTAACCTACCTGCTACCCAAGGAGCTTTATTTACTCTGTACCAAGGAGAAAGTGCTAAAAACTTGATTGGCGTTTATGCAACTAATATGTATATCACTGGCAACAGGATAAAGTTATTCTAAAATAAATGTAACTGAGACTACACGTCAACACGATAGCAATAGAAACAACATTTTGCAGTTTATTTTTACTCAATCAGTAGTCATCTGCTTTAACGAGGTAAAATTGTAGTTAGACTTTCGGAAATACAGTTTCATCCCTAATTTTTTAGGTCTACAGCAATGTGCAGTGGCGTGGAGAGATTTGGGCGAATATTAACATCGAGGTCTTGAGAGTCGATGAAGGTCAAGCGGGGTGAGTATGGAACAGCGCCAAAATGCAAGAACGGGGGAAAAGGGAGATCCTCGACAAAACCTGCCAACTAGTGGCATCGTCCGGCATGATTCCCATATGCGAAAATCCGGGAGCGACCTACAGCAATGTGTAAACACAGCCCCATAATGGTGTTTTGAAATGTTTACATTATCCAGGTTATATACTTTTTGAAAAGGTGAAAGTGTAAACATATGACTGTTGGACACACCCATTAAAAAATAAAATAAGGTCTGGAAAAATGCTTTGTACTACTGAATTCTATATTCTTGTGCTCTCAAACACTGATGTTTTAAATGTGCTGGGCTTATCAATGTCCCCATGAGAGGCTTTCAAAACACTTATTAGATGTAAAAAATATATATACTATTTCACCTACATGGCACGTTTTAGAATAAAAGTTTAACACAGTTGACTTTTTTATAATTATAATTCTTAAGGCATTGAACTGAGCACTTCGATTCGTAACAATCTTTCCTGTGCATAAAATATGGCATTATAGTAACTATAGTTACATGTCTACAGTAGTTAGTAAGCACCAATGGTAAGTTGTACAAATTTCGATAAGTTAAAGGGCATTATGTGCTGTAACAAAGTCCTGTGACATTAAAAATATTCATATTATTTTTGTATCAGGGCAGTGCATTTGCTTTATATTCTTGTAACAACAATTTTTGGTGTTTGTAAGTCCACTATGAAAATGTAATATACCAAAAGCTTAATTTTTTTTTTTTAATTACACCAAAATAATGACTGAATTGCAGATATATTTTATGCATAATCACCGGAGAATGTTATCTAACGAGTATGTGGATGTACAGTTCAGCATACCTAAGTATTCATAAAGTAACCTAGTACATTTGATTGAATCAAAGGTGTTCAGTCTTCATCTAAACTGTATCAATCACTAGGTACAAACCTAAATGTGTAATCAAATGATGTGTCACAGGAAACTAATTAAAAAACCAAAGAAGTGTTTTTTCAAAGATTACTGAGAAGTTTATTTTGTTATGTTTGTCGCAGCATATTAACTATTTCATCTGATTGTACCATATGACAATATATTAAAATATTGAATAGCAGCTCACTGTTATACTGCCTTTGCCTGGCTTAGACTCAGGAAGCATTTATAAAAATCACGGTAAGAAATAAGTCTTAATATAAATAAATATTAAATATAAATAAAATTGTAATATAAATGGCAGGTTTTTGTGTCCATACTAGGAATCGGTTTTCACTGTATTACAGATTGGTAGATGATAAAATCCTCAACCGAGTACAGATTATTGCATAGGCATACTGACAGTACGTTGGTATTCTTAGATAAATAATACTTCTATGAAATAAAATCTTAGAAAATGTACCAATTAATTTTAATTCCAGTCATCTTTAGTATTGAGATGCAGCAATTCATTTAGGAAGGACGTAGATCCCTTTTATTATTCCACTCATAAAAACAAATTTACCAAAAAAATTGTAATTAAATCCATTAAATCTAGCAATGAGCATCTTCTTAAATATGAATGCCAAACTCGATTATGCGCGAATAACACGTAAATGTTGCAACATATAAGACAGCGCTTCCATTTCGTAATTTAAAACTATAGGTTGTTGTGCTAGCAAAACAGCCTAAGCTTAATATGGTTATGTAATGAAGTTTGGCATAACTAGTAAAACTGAAATCTGTCCCCTTTACATTTGTAGGTCCAACATAGGCCTATTAATGTCTGAGTATTCTTATCTGAGTAAAAGTCATACTCTAGTGTTTTATATTATTAGGGTGAACTTAGGCAAAACATGTGCCCATTCATCCAATGAAGTATGAATAACTCACATGGCATTACCACATATGCTTGACTTATCATTCCTTTTGTTGTTCATAAAATAAGTGAGATGCATATTTTGTACTAGTGTACATAGGCCCACAGTAATTATTACAAAATATAAATAGCAATTTAAAAATTATACATTTACTTGAAAGATAACTCTATAAAGTAGTTGAATTGTTTATTTTCTGTTATAATGTGATAAATAATGTTAAAAATGAGTCTCTGGTTTAGGGAAAGTGGGAAATAGTGGGTGAAATTTCATCGACGACTATGTACTTTTCGATTTCTTTGTTTTAAACAGAGTAACTTGTGTTTCTCGGCTTAGTTGATTATTTGTCAATGTAAGTGTCCAAGTTTGTTGGTTCAGCGATACATTTATTCATAATAGTTGGAGACAAGACAAATGTTAGTAAATGCCGCATTCATTTGCGTTCGACACAATGAAAATCTCCGACGAAGTGATAGTTTTCGGCACATATAACCCTAAATAAACACGTTTTCTGAAAGGACAAAATAAACCACGGAAATACGTTATTTTGTTCTTCGCGAAAATATTCTTCCATTTTTCTTTAGAGTTCGATAGTAGTAATAACAAATTAAATAAATTTAATTCGCCGCAAATAAAACGATATAAACTGCAGTGGCTTCTTTAAGTTGTTTATTTGATTAATTTTCATATTTTACGAATATACAAGACTTTGTCGTATTAGTCAATTTTCTTACTTTAATTAGGCAAAACACAAGAGAGACAATTTGTTTTTATAATTAATTTAAAACTGGTTTAATTATTCGACTCTCACAGAACGCCATACAATGTCCATTATGTTTCAACTCGTATTGGTGCGTAGTGACATAGTGCGCAAAACGCAACGCATTCGAACAACTCATCAAACAGGCCTGTTATTTCTTTTGGCCATGCGGGCACCCTTCTTTGGCCTACCAGGTCTCCAGATTTGTCCCCTTTCGAACACACATAGGTTATGACGGGATGTAGTTCGCACCACCGTCAACCACCTGCCCAAACACTGGCTGATATACACTGAAGAGCCAAAAAAACTGGTACACCTGTCTAATATCGTCTAGGGCCCTCGTGAGCACGCAGAAGTGCCGCAAGACGAAGTGGCATGGACTGGACTAATGTCTGAAGGTATGCAGGAGGCAATTCTCACCATGAATCCTTCAGGGCAGTCCACAAATCCACAGGAGTGCGAGGAGGTGGAGATCTCTTCTGAACAGCACGTTGCAAGGCATTNACGCAGAAGTGCCGCAAGACGAAGTGGCATGGACTGGACTAATGTCTGAAGGTATGCAGGAGGCAATTCTCACCATGGATCCTTCAGGGCAGTCCACAAATCCACAGGAGTGCGAGGAGGTGGAGATCTCTTCTGAACAGCACGTTGCAAGGCATCCCAGATATGCTCAATAATTTTCATGTCTGGTGATTTAGGTGGCCAATGGAAGTGTTTAAGTTAGAAGAATGTTCCTGGAGCCACTCGGTAGCAACTCTCGATGTGTGGGGTGTTGCATTGTCCTGCTGGAATTGTCCACGTCCATCGGAATGCACAATTGACATGAATGGGTGCAGGTGATCGGACAGGATGCTTACGTATCTGTCACCTGTCAGAGTCATATACAGATGTGTCAGGGGTCCCATTTCACGCCAATTGCACACGCCCTATACCATGACAGAGCCTCCACCAGCTTGAACAGTCCCCTGTTGGCGTGTAGGGTCCATGGATTCATGAGGATGTCTCCATACTCGTACACGTCCATCTGCACGATACAATTGGAAACGAGACTCGTCAGACCAGGCAACGTGTTTCCAGTCATAAGCAGTCCAATGGCGGCGTTGGCGGGACCAGGCGAGGCGTAAAGCTTTGTGTCGTGCAGTCAACAACGGTACTCGAGTGGGCCTTCGGCTCCGAAAGTCCATATCAATGATGGTCCGTTGAAAAGTTCGCACACTGGCACTTGTTGATGCCCCAGCATTGAAATCGGCGCCAATTTGAGAAAGGGTTGCATGTCTGTCACGTTTAATGATTCTCGTCAGTCGTCGTTTGTCCCGTTCGTTCACGATCTTTTGCCGGCCGCAGCGATGTCGAAGATTTGATGTTTTACGGGATTCCCGATATTCACGGTACACTCGTGAAATGGTCGTACGCGAAAATCCACATTTTATCGCTACCTTGGAGATGCTATATCCCATTTATCGTGCGCCGACTATAACACCTCGTTCAAACTCACTTAAATCTTGATAACCTGCCATTGTAGCAGCAGTAACCGATTGTCAACATTGCCAGACGCTTGGTGTCTTATATAGGCGCTGCCGACTGCATCGTGTTACTCCGATTGGTTCCATACCTCTGTTATTTGCATACGTACGCCTATACCAGTTTTTTTGGCTCCCCAGTGAACGTGTACAACTGCAGGAAGCATGGTGATACGACGCTGATTATTAAGATATCTTAAGTGAAATACACCCCGTTAAGCTATCGTATTTAAATTATTTAATTTACCATAAAACCAATACAATTACAGATAATAGGCCTGTACGACATGTTCCAAAAAGCTCGTGAAGCGGTGGGACACGCGTGTGCTGAGACCTGCACGAGTATATGGCAGTTGTCAGACGGGCGTGAAGAAGGGCGCGCGTGTTAACACCAGGCACGATGGATCTTGAAGTCGAGGGTTTGATTATAGAAGTGTCAGAACACTCCGAGCTGTGGGATTCGTCTTCAGAAACGTATAAAGACAAAAACAAGAAGGTTGGAGACCGAAGCCTTGTCAATAATTTCGACACAAAAGGAAAAGAAGAAAAAATTGTAATTGGTAAGTGAATCATTATATACACTCAAAGGATGTGTGTGGTTCTCGGAAAGAAAGGTCCATATTTTGAAGAACAAAACCTATGTTTTAAAAATGTATTACATTTCAATGAAGACACACTTAAGCACTCTCATATTTTATAGCAATTGTAACTTAAACATGTACGTTTAGAAATGCGTATTAAAAATAATAGGTTAAGGATTACAATACATTAACATCCTTAGCATGGCCCTTTCGTTAATACATAGTAAAATGTTCCGCATTGTTCTCAAAACAAAGCTTGCTTCGTCGCATTTGCTACAAATTTCACTATGTTATTTGAATGTGAAGGGTTTTGTAGTCACTATCTTTCACAGAGTTTAATAACTATAATGCAATTAATAGCTTGTTCATTCTTATTTTGAATGTACATGTGTGTAGTGTGTAAACAACCTTACTTCAGTGTGTGGGTATTAGTAGCATATATTTTACGCAAAACTAACGCAGGAAAATCTTCCACATGTGTGTTGTCATTAACAGCTTTTGCGGTTGTGACAGTACCTATTTAACCCTTAAAACAGTGATATGGTACGTGGTTTCTGCATACATGAATGTTGAAAATTACGTTGCGTTGCTGTTGCCCTGTCTTGCCACGACATTTCCCCATTTTCACTGACGAAATAATCGGCAAATGTATCTCGTAGTCTCTGAATATTAGCCCGGCTCTCAGCATCGGCTATTTATGAATTGGATGCATCTTCAAATACAATAACATTTAATGTCTCGTCAACATGATAGCCACCACGATCACGTACATAACTGTGCAAAACACAGCAGGCTTTGACAATGTCGTCCGCGAATTCCACACTGACGTCTAAAGGTCTATGGCGAATTCTCTATTTGTTGAACGGTATCCTGAAAGTACATTCTGCATACCTGCGTGTCAATGTTAGGCGATAGTTGAAAACTCTCTTTAAATGATTGCCCACGTAAGGCGTGAGCAAAAAGTTAGTTAAACCAAATGCTTCGTCTCCAATAATGACGAAAGACATAGGAGACGCAACACCAGAAATATGTCGCGATTAAGGTACACCAAGAGTTTGCTGAGTTAATCCTCTCCGCAGGGAAGAATTTGTAAGAATATTTGGAACTGAATTCTTTCAATATGATTCTATGGCCACATTAATGAAACGATAGTTAGAATCTGCTAATGCAAGCAGTACAATATAGTAGTAATGTTTGTAATTGAAAAACAGAGAACCAGAGTTGCAGGGTTTAACTATTCTTATATGTTTGCCGTCTATGGCGCATATACAGTGCGGAAAATGTGCACGTGTTTCAAATCCGCTTGCGATGTGAAGCCACTTTTCTTCTGTAGGACGTGGGATGCATTCTTATTCCAGGACATTCCAAACAGCAGCACACACTCGACGCACTATATTCCCCGCTGTAGACCACCTGATACAGTATTATTCAGCTACATCGGTTAAGCTTTTCCCCGATGGAAGGTACCTGAAAAAGAAATTCTCAGTAATAGATGATGTCTTTTCGTACTTTATTTAGTAATATTTTGAAGAGGGAACATAACATATCCATACAAAGTACAACTGCATTTCCATTTCGGCTACCTTTTTTTGTGACATGCTGGATTCGAACCCACGCTCATAAAACTCGACGCAGCACCTTATAATACATTAAGAATAAAAATTTTTTTTTNCATGCTGGATTCGAACCCACGCTCATAAAACTCGACGCAGCACCTTATAATACATTAAGAATAAAAATTTTTTTTTTCTTTTGTTTCAGAAAAGGCTGTCACTTCTAAGTGGAAAACCGTAACAGATGGTTACATAAAATTTAAGAAGAAAGAGGAGTAGAAGAAAAGTGGAGTAGGAAGCAAGCCCTGTCAAAAGTATGCTTTTACAGACATACAAGGGCTCCTCTATACATGTTTAAAATTACGTGAAAGGCAGGCAAGTTCAACCAGTGTAAATGCAGACACAGACAACGCCGTTACAAGTGAGCAAGTTAGCCTTAGTTAAAATGAAACCGAGAATCCACCAACAGCAGTTGCACCTAGAAAATCATATTGTTACGAATNCAAGTTAGCCTTAGTTAAAATGAAACCGAGAATCCACCAACAGCAGTTGCACCTAGAAAATCATATTGTTACGAATTAACTTTTTAAGTAATTCATATCTGTAAGGGGTTATGCGCGTGGCTAAATAATGAGTCATGATTAGGTAGAGCACAACAGTATAAGACGGGGTTTATTAAACATAAAGATTATACAATAACTATTTACGTGACTGTTGATNAGGTAGAGCACAACAGTATAAGACGGGGTTTATTAAACATAAAGATTATACAATAACTATTTACGTGACTGTTGATCGGATGAGCATAAATGGAATACCAAAATGCTAATTAATTATATTAAGTATTATTACCTCACACCATTACTATTACGGTCTAACTGGAAAGTCACCAACTTGTTCATGTTGCCGGAGACTGATTCTAGGAGGCGGTTGACGACGGCCGGACACACCCATCTTCAGTGGTCTTCTCGTTCCAGTAACCCGACGGCAAAAGACGCCGCTCCCGGTGTTACACTGGCCTATATCGAGCGCGTTGTTTAATATTTTCGGCTCCGTTTACTGGCCGGTGGAGGGGATTTCCGCAACTGTATTTCGCAAGGTGTTATTGCAATAACGCTCGTGCCCCGGTTCAATTTTTGAATGTGTGATCAGGCAGGCCGTCCAGCTAAGGCCTGATCACTTCATAACAATATGCTCAGAAACGAAAGTCGGCTACTAGCATTGAGTCCGAGTTGTCTACTTATCTACAGAGAGCCTCAGAATTAATGATGAGCTAGTAAAGAGCCTACGATGATAATGATATGTCTTTTTAAAAGCAATCCTTCGAACTGTAAGAAAACTGAATTCCTCTCGAAAATTTCAATTAAGATGCAGGTTATGAGAAATTTACAAATGCTTGTGTAACCTCAGTCATCAAAGGCTTATCAATCTCGACCACCTGTTTTGCCTTCTTCACATTATTCTGCGGTTAGTATAACACCATATCGGCAACATACCCAACCTCAGCATGCCTTCAACGCACTTAATCAAATAGATTTACATACGCATCTCCAAAACTTTCAAGCTTTACAACCCCTTTTCCGATTTTTGCAAACCTCTATGCAACCACACCAACCACCAATAACATCAAATCTACCCCACATACAGTCGCAAACATCCCGTGTACAGTCTCATCAAACATATTTCAGGCACACTTGCCAAACATTCCGCGCACCTCAGACACACACTCCAGGCCCATCAGTACAACAATTCTCGCCAGCTGCATCCAGTGCAAGTAACTTAACACTTGTTGATTTCAGTGATGAAGAAACAAATGGCTTACTGTAAATAATTTTAAAGTTAAGGAATCTTTATTTAATTTGTCGTGTCTTTAGTGTGTTGATGCTGTGTTTATCTTAATGTTATCACGTTTTGAACACCTACGTAATTAATAATAACAAGGAAAGGGCTAACTCCACCTTGAACAATCAATGTTGTTGCAGTATACTATTGATTGAGAATATTAAAATATGGGAAATCAAAACATGCATGTATTACATTCTTACCTCAATGTTAAGGCAAGCATTTCATCACATGGTATGGCTAGTCTCATATTGGTGTCATTCCGAATAAGACTAGGTCTTATTTTCCGAAGCAACTCTTCAAGCGATGTTTTAGACATCATGTAGTAGGTATAAAACTTTTCGGCATGTTCAAGTAGTTTTGGGTGCTTCAGATATAAATGTCCTGCCAGTAACCGATCACTTATCAAAGGATGTACCCAATAACGTTTGCGTCGCCTTTTCTTCGCTTTATGCAAACTCCACACGTAATAACAGAACACGGCATTATGAAATCTCATGTCCATGTTGCTTGGTTCAAACCTCACGGACCACAGATTCAACACGAACAAGAGCAGTGCCGCTTCAGTTTTCACGCACGTTTTTTTTCTCGCCCATGTGACATTGACCTAATCNGGGGGGGGGGGGAAGTACTTGACATTTGAATCATATTTTCTCCAGATTCAGTTAACGAATAGGTAGCCCTTTTGTGATGTTATAAGGTGTGCCGTTTATAAGAAAACCTTACACAATGCGGTAAGAGAAACGTTCACATTGTCTGACCTGATGAAAATTTAATGTCTTCCTGTCATAGCCACGAGAAACATTTCATATAATTTATTTACAACATGCATTCTGTCAGCATGACCTCTATCAATATAAAAGTGGTCGAATCTTGACAATGTTGGGAGATAAGTACTAACGTGGGACGGTTTAAGAATATTAGAGTGACGCTGACCCACAACCCCTCCACCCGCCAGTGTAACCAGTATAGGGGCTTAGAGAGACACGTGGCAGCCATCGTACCCGCAGAAGAAGGTCATGCAGAGGCCAACACGCGCTGCCAAGCCGGGCACGTGTCACATATATATAGCCAGGACACTCCCCCACACCCCTACGATATAGAATATAATCATGCACAGTTCGCCTAAATTCAGAAAAACACGCACCGTGGAAGAAACAGCTGACGAGCGGAATATTGGTGCCGAGAACACCCCCCCCCCCTTAGCTAACCACAGGACAATGTGAAAACGCGCACCACGAAGTGGAAGTATATCTGTGTTAACATACAAGTTTTTACTGGAGGTAAAATAACTATATCCCTACAATTTTCTAATTGCTCTATTCTGAGGAACTCCTTATTGGGCTATCCCAACCTGTCTCTTACGACAAGAATACTGATTGCTGCACGTGAACCCCGATGCCCTCGTGCTGTCCCAAGCTCCCTTGTCTGAAGTTAAGTCATTAGGTAGTTTGAACAAGTTAATATCAAGTCTGTAACTTTTAAAACGTAAAGTTTAGAGAATAAAATTTGGCAAACTTATTTAAAATAAAACTGGTAAGGCATACACTGAGGTGACAAAAGTCATGGGATACCTCCTAATATCGTGTCGGACCTCCTTTTGCCCGGCAAAGTGCAGCAAATTGACGTGGCATGGACTCAACAAGTCGTTGGAATTCCCCGGCAGAAATATCGAGCCATGCTGCCTCTATAGACGTTCATAATTGCGAAAGGGTTGCCAGTGCAGGAGTTTGTGCACAAACTGACCTCTCGACGATGTCCCATAAATGTTCAATGGGATTTCATGTCGGGCGATCCTGGTGGCCAAATCATTCGCTGGAATTGTCCAGAATGTTCTTCAAACCAATCGCGAACAGTTGTGGCCCGGTGACATGGCGCATTGTCATCCATAAAAATGGCATCGTTGTTTGGGTACATGAAGTCCATGAATGGCTGCAAGTGATCTCCAAGTAGCTGAACATAACCCTTTCCAGTCAATGATCGGTTTAGTTGGACCAGAGGACAGAGTCCATTCCATGTAAAAACAGCCCACACCATTATGGAGCCACCACCAGCTTGCACAGTTCCTTGTTGACAAGTTGGGTCCACGGATTCG
The DNA here is from genome assembly GCA_002778355.1 of Clitarchus hookeri. Lineage (NCBI taxonomy): Eukaryota > Metazoa > Arthropoda > Insecta > Phasmatodea > Phasmatidae > Clitarchus > Clitarchus hookeri. The sequence continues at coordinate 128,169 of NQII01002496.1, read as the reverse complement.
TGGGGTCTGCACCACACTCAAACTCTACCATCAGCTCTTACCAACTGAAATCGGGACTCATCTAACAAAGCCACAGTTTTCTAGTCGTCTAGGGTCCAACTGATATGATCAAGAGACCAGGAGAGGCGTTGCAGGCAATGTCGTGCAGTTAAAGGCACTCGAGTTGGTCTTCTGCTGGCATAGCCCCATACAGCCAAATTTCGCCGCACTGTCCTAATGGACATGACAGTCATACGTCCCACATTGATTCCTGTGGTTATTTCATGTAGTGATGCTTGTCTGTTAACACTGACAATTCTGCGCACACGTCGTTTGCCTCGGTCATTAGCTGCAGGCGGTCTGCCACTGCGTAGTCCATGGCGCGAGGTTATGTCTGAAATTAGGTATTCTCGGCACACTCTTGACAACGTGGATCTCGGAATGTTGAATTTCCTAACCATTTCCGAAATGGAATGTCCCATGCGTCGAGCTCCAACTACCATTTCGCATTCAAAGTCTGTTAATTACCGTCGTGCGGCCATAATCACGTCAGAAACCTTTTCGCATGAATCACTTGAATACGAATGAAAGCCCAACCAATGCACTGCGCATTTATAGATTTTGTAAGTGATACTTCTGCCATCTCTATATTTTCATATTGCTATCCCATGACTTTTGTCACCTCAGTGAATATTGTACATCAATATTCAAATAACGCATCTCGTAAACAGTATATGGTAATTATCCAGTTTAGTGACTTTTCNAGAGACCAGGAGAGGCGTTGCAGGCAATGTCGTGCAGTTAAAGGCACTCGAGTTGGTCTTCTGCTGGCATAGCCCCGTACAGCCAAATTTCGCCGCACTGTCCTAATGGACATGACAGTCATACGTCCCACATTGATTCCTGTGGTTATTTAATGTAGTGATGCTTGTCTGTTAACACTGACAATTCTGCGCACACGTCGTTTGCCTCGGTCATTAGCTGCAGGCGGTCTGCCACTGCGTAATCCATGGCGCGAGGTTATGTCTGAAATTAGGTATTCTCTGCACACTCTTGACAACGTGGATCTCGGAATGTTGAATTTCCTAACCATTTCCGAAATGGAATGTCCCATGCGTCGAGCTCCAAATACCATTCCGCATTCAAAGTCTGTTAATTACCGTCGTGCGGCCATAATCACGTCAGAAACCTTTTCGCATGAATCACTTGAATACGAATGAAAGCCCAACCAATGCACTGCGCATTTATAGATTTTGTAAGTGATACTTCTGCCATCTGTATATTTTCATATTGCTATCCCATGACTTTTGTAACCTCAGGGAATATTGTACATCAATATTCAAATAACGCATCTCGTAAACAGTATATGGTAATTATCCAGTTTAGTGACTTTTCTGAAGGAAACGTCCTAGATAAACGAAAGTTGCATTAATGGCTTCTGCACAGCTTACCTTGTTCATATTCAAGAGGGCATTATGTTAAAATAAGTAGAGCATATTTAAAAAACTTGTGAAATATGTTTGTTTACGTCTATTAACAACATAAGAATTATACCAGCCCCCTTACCTAGGTGAGTCAATTTACATTCTTTTGGTGTGTTTTACAGTTCCTTTAAATCCCTACAATCCTACATTAGTATTTTGTTGCAAAAACCAAACATCCTAGGTTACTGTAAAACCCTACTATCCTAGGTTAGTGTAAAACCCTACAATCCTAGTTTAGTGTAAAATCCAAAAATCCTAGGTTAGTGTAAAACCCAACAATCCTAGGTTAGTTTAAAAATGTAAAATAGTGATTCACCCATTGTGGGATTAGGTTCTGTTAGGTAAGGTGGGCACATATTATGAAATTAGTTGGACGTTAATGCCCCTAGTATATTCGTGTTCTGCATCATTAGTAGAGTGGAAATATACCATTTTCCTTGAATTATTTTCATTTTTTCAGAAAAGCCCCTAAACTTAATAATTACCGCCGTTGTGTCGTTGCCGGGGTGAGTTGTCAAGTCCCAATCCGACGGATTTAAAAATGGAGAAAACAAGTCAGAGTGCTTTATGTGTATTATATTTGCCTATGAACGAGTGCTTCAGTGCGTGATATTCGGATATGAACGAAGGCTTCAGTGCATAATATTCGCCTATGTGGCATTTTAGTAGATCATGGTGTTTCGTCGAGTGAGGTAAGGTTGAATTAGCCGAGGACAGTGGAATTGTACCTGCCGCCAACCTAGGTGAGTTAATTGATATTCATCCAGTGTGTTTTACGGTTCCTTTAAATCCGTAAAATCCTAAATTGGTAAGTTAGTTTAAAACCCTACAATCCTAGGTTAGTGTAAAACCCCACCATCCTACATTAGTGAAAAACCCTACCATCCTACATTACTGTAAAACCCTAAATACCTAGGTTATTGTAAAACCCTAAAAAAACTAGGTTACCATACAGTCCTAGGTTAGTTTAAAAATGTAAAATAGTGATTCATCTATCGTGGGGTTAAGTTATGTTATGTGGGCACATATTACGAAATNAAGTTATGTTATGTGGGCACATATTACGAAATTAGTCATAAGTTAATCCCCCTCGTATATTCGTGTTCTGCATCATTAGTAGAGTGGAAATATACCATTTTCCGGTTTTTTTTTTTTTACAGAAAAGTCACTAAACTGGATAATTACCACTAAACCATGATATCGCACCATCTGAAAATTGAACACACAACTGTTAACAGAATGCCAATCATTGATTTTGTTTCCCCAGCCAATATCGCNTGCACCATCTGAAAATTGAACACACAACTGTTAACAGAATGCCAATCATTGATTTTGTTTCCCCAGCCAATATCGCAAAATGCTACTGTATCACTGTGGCCATCCCTTGAAAACTCTAACTTGTGACTTTGTGTCCCCTTCAAGTACTGCAACACTCTCTTGATGGTTCGCCAATGTACATTCTTGTGAGAATGAATAAATCTGCTTGAAAGGCTGGTTGCAAAGGCAGTGTCAGATTTTGTTATCTATGCGGGATACAAAAGGCAGCCAATGGTCTCCTGACATGCAACATTGATTTCTTGAATTTATTGCTCGCAGACATCATTAAAGTCCAATCCTGGGTCTAGTGGAGTTGAAACTGGCTTAGTCTTACTCATGCCAAATCGTTCCAAGACCCGTTTGGTGTAAGACTATTGAGAAATCCATAATTTTCCATCCTGTCGGTTATGGTCAGCCTAAGACACTGACAGATAGGANTGGTGTAAGACTATTGAGAAATCCATAATTTTCCATCCTGTCGGTTATGGTCAGCCTAAGACACTGACAGATAGGATCTAAGTCCATCGCAAAACAGCTCTTGAGAGAATTCGTCACTTTTTCTATAAGCTGTTAGTCATTTAAAAAAAGTAACCTATCATCGACATAAAGAGCAACAATCATTACACTGGCACTATCCCTGGAGTAGTAAATGCAAGGATCTCAATCTTACTTGGTAAACTGTTTCAACAACACTTCATCAATCTTCTTGTTCAAAACTCTCCCGGCCTGCTTCAGGCCATACACTGCCTTCTTCAGTTTCCATAACTTCCCTTTATTCAATGTGGTGAATTCCGTTGGCGGGATGACGTAAATATCCTCTTGTAAGTCTCCCTGCAGGTAGGCAGTAACCACATTGACATGCTCAATTTCGAAATCTTCTCTTGCTGCCATTGCCATGAGAGATCTAATGGAGGAGTACTTGACATCCAGTGAGTAGGTTTCTTCATAATCAATGCCTTGTACTTGGCTGCAGGATTTCACAACAAGATGAGCCTTGAACACTTCTTGTTCATAACCACTAGTTGGCTTTTTTCTCAAAACCCATCTTGTTTTCAGGGTGTGGCATCTGTGGCAAATCGACCTCTTCAAAGGTATCATTCTTTATGAACGATGCAAACCTCCTACCGATAGCATTTTTCCATCTTTCTGAATGCTCACCTTGCAGTGCTTCAACAACATTGATAAGCCCTTTAGAAGCACTAATTTTTTCAGTGTAGTAGGTTATATGATTTGGCCAAACTTTGGGTTCGCTGGTCATAAGGATTGTCGCAGCATTCCCTCTAACTTCTCGGGTGCTTCCTCCACATCTTTTATTTCTTCGTTTTGATGCCTATCCTCAAAATGCATAAAGGGTTCATCTTCCCAGTGAACTATGTCATTTTCATCCCCACATATTGAATTGGGGTCTTCACCTTGAATTATTTCAATCATGGGTTTTTCTGCCATGTTTACTACTAAAGTTTTAAATTTCTTATTTTCATTTAAGATGGCGTCTCTGCTGACAGTCGCTTTGCGAGTGTCACTATCCAAGAACCGATGCTCTTTGGATGTATCACAATATCCAACAAAAATAAGATTTTTCACTTTTGGATACCATTTTCTATTGTGCGCCTTTGGGACACGATCTATGGCTGCACAACCAAAGACTCAAATAAGACAAGGATGGCATTTTGGACACTGATGCTAGTGCTGTAGGCATTGGAGCTGTGTTATCTCAGGTTCAAGATGGGAAGGAAAACCACTAGAATACTGTAACGTCGCACCGTCTGGATTGACTGTGGAAGTTACAGCTCGGTTAGCTCAATTGGTAGAAACATGAAACTTTGAAGGCGCCTAACAAATATAAAATAAAGTCAAATATTGGTGTATGTACTTTGTGCTTTTATTTATCATTCAAATGAAACAGTTCACATACAATCTTCTGGTATGCAGAGTCACGAACAACTTCACAGATAAACAAGCAAAGAGCAGTGCTACAGTAGTTCAAGTAGTAACCATGTCACTTAAAACTCGCATTGCAAGAGAAAAATACAAAGGTAGGGACCTCCCTCACTGGCGGAGAAATAAACGAGCAGGATAAAGTTTGCCGGTTGGGGGGGAATGACTTAGGTCAGCATCAAGTGCTGTTAGGAACTCGTGGACATGATTTTGGTTGTGTCCGTAGAAGTCACGAATCAGGCATTTAGATATTTACCAAAGTTACTAATTTCTACCCACACAGAATTGTAACCTATACTGTGTACTGCTACTAGCTTATTTTTAAGCCTTGTACTTGGATAAATAGCCAAACCCTCTCGTATACCACAATTTCTACATGGGAANATACTAGCTTATTTTTAAGCCTTGTACTTGGATAAATAGCCAAACCCTCTCGTATACCACAATTTCTACATGGGAAAAAAAACATTGTACCCAGGAATACTCTAATACACTGTTTCTTGATCTTTTAACAAAGTCTCTGCTATTACTATTACATAGGAGGTATATTCTATTTTGAGTTAAAATAAGTTTTAAGTCATCAAGCTTATTCCTTAAGCTACGGATATTAATATGCAAGATTGTTAGAGCACTATGCCATGATACATGATCAAGTGAAGTAAAATTACAGTGACTCTCTAGGGAATTACTTTTTGTTACACTTACTTTAATATCGAGGAGAGTATGCAGTGGACCATTCATTCCTTGTGCATTCTCCTCTCTTCTGGAACCACACACATCCTCAAGTGACAATGTGTCTCTTACTTCCGTAGACTTGTCATTCTGGCTTCTCTTCACAAAGATTTCCCCATAAGTTGTTTCTTGGCTTATGCAATCTGTGACACCCATCCATATCTAAATCTTCAATGTTACATCCAACCACTTTGCCTGTTTTTTTTTTTTTAACAAGTTCTAGGCAGTTTTTGTTTTTTAATTTCGATATGCCTTTTATTTCCATGTCATGGTTTTTACTGTACTGTTCAGTCTCATTCAGGACATCATACAGCCAGTTTATATCGTTAGTTTGCCTTTCCAGTTTTTCAGACATTGTTTATTGTTCCGCCTTCATCTTGCCAAATTCGCTTTCCACTGTGTTGAAATTTTCAGTCTTAGATTCCAGTTCCTTTTTAAGAGCTTCTACACAGCCCTGCAGAAATTTTACTGTAGCGCAAAGCTGCTAGATAGTCGCCGATTGAGCTGACTTGCATGTAGCACATTTGTAGGGAGATTTATTGTTTTGCAGCACTCTGTAACTTTTTTCTGATAATGAGACATACTTTGTGATACCACATATAACAATTTGTCTCGCAAAATACAGCATTGTCATTATTCTTGACTAGTTTTGCACAAACTCTACACTTGATCATCTGCTTCAGAATCCATCTTGTGTTTGTAACTTGTTACTTTTTCCGAAAATTGGGAAACATTTTATTAGAGTACAAATATAGGACAGTAGAAATGGGAAAACTAGCTGTACCTAGGTGGCGCGAAATTCAAATTGCTGTCATAAATGCGTAATTATTGCACTATCCTGTTTTGTTCTCGATAAAGATTCAGGCAGCTTTTCAAATTGCGCTTTTTGTTAAGAAAATAATCACGGAACCCGTTTTGTGTACAAAATCTGACGTATTTTTGTAATTTGCATTTTGCGTTTTGTCAGCTTCGAAGCTGACAAATTAAAAAATACAAATTACCAAATCGCTGCCATTTTAGTTTTGTGTGTTTCAAACTTTTAAATACACATATAAACAAGATTATTGGAATAAACAAATGTGTATTGTATTCACAATATTTTATTTCACAAAGCAAGTTGCTGATCTAGAGATCTATCTATCGAACAGAACTCTGTATCTGACTATACAATAGCAAAAACTTGAAAATAGACTACAGGTCAAACGTTAAGTATACCACGATGGGTGTTCCACAAGGATCAGTTCTAGGGTCTATACTATTCTTGATTTTTATAAACTACTTTCCTTCCTGCTAAACATTTGGTGATACAATTACGTTTGCTGACGATACATCTGTCATACTAACATATAAAAGCTCAGCCATTCTTTCGAATAACACTCAATTAACACTGTACGAAATGGAAAAATGGTTCCTTACACAAACAGACATCTCTTAATATTTACAATTCTTCCTTAATATTCTTTTTTCCTTACAAGATCAAAACATTTATATGAAGAATTTATTTCAACTCCAATAATAGTTTACAGTGATAGTCTATCATTATCCTCCAAAACCATATTTTTAGGACTGACGGTAGACCAGATCCTAAACTGGAAGGAACACAAATCACTCCTGTGCATTAAACTCAGCTCCCTTTGCTGTGCTTTATAAACTTATCCGAAAAATTTGTTCCGTAAAAACTGCTGTAGCCTTTTTTTTTTCCAAATAAAATCTTAAAATATGTTATAATAATGTGGGGAACTTCTTCGGACTGGAAGAAAGCTTTTAAAGTACAGAAAATAATTATTAGAATAATAGCTGGCATAAGAACTTCCAAGTCATGCAAACCTCACTTCCAGAGGCTATAGAAACTAACACTGCCGATCCTGTGCATATATCAAACTATTATCTTCCCAATGAAAAACATTATATTTTCAAAAAATAATTATACCCATAATTTCAACACAAGGAGACACTAAAAAATACATTGTGTTTCACGTAGAACCTCTTTCTCTAGTATGAGCCTCTGCAGTCAAGCTACTAAATAATCTACCTCGGAAGTTACTTGTAATCAGTATTAGTGTCAATACGCAATAGCATTCTGACTACGTCTACTGTACTTACATGTATTTCTATCTGTATTGTTATGTTTACTGTCCTGCATTGTATGCTTATTCTTGTCAATGCTTCTTGACAAATCCTTCTCATAGGAATGAGAAATTGGATGCTATTTTTAATAAATAATAAATAAATATTCTGGTAATACATATTTTCTTATGACAAAAGTTTCTGTTAAGTAACAATTTCACATCATATTTGTCTCATTTTGTTAATTTTATAGTCATCCCTCGAAAAACTTTCCGGGAATATTTACTGTATTTGGTGTTATTCCAGTTTACATTGTGCATGTTTTTCGAGCAGACCAGTTTATTGATTGTTTGTCAGTGATAGTGATAATTTTGCGGTGTTGGAAGGAGACAAATTAGCAGAAAAATAGATCCAAAGCAGAGCTTTCGAAAGTACTTGTTTGCATGAATACCCAGTCAAGAGTTAACTTGAGATTCTTCTTGACTACAGTATTATGCTTTGTAACACTGATTTGCCCCACCTGCATGTCTTTGCTGAAGCTGCAGTGGTCGGTACAGCGGAGTTTCAACAGCCTTGTAGTCCATCGTGTTGTGTCGAGCCCAGTAAGAACAGACGCTGTACTTCATGTTACACTGCTCTGTATCGTCACCACGTAGTGCGATTTGTGGCCCACCCCGGAAGATAAGAGTCGAGATAGCCCCCCACGCAAGTGTCGTTTTGAGTAATAGAGGCTTGTTTATGTTGAAACTGCGGCCAATCTTCTGTGCTAAGGCCTGCCTACACCCTCGCAACATGCTGCTTACCTGAAATGCCTGCAGATAGAATTGAGGGGCAGAGTATTTGTTATATTTGGCACTGTGTGTACGATGTGTGGATTGTCTGTTCTTTTCAGATGATGAATGAAGATCTGTGTATAAACAAGTATCAAGTGAAGCCTGAGCCTTGTGATATTGTTTTCCCCTTTATTAAAGAGGAAATCAAGGAATAATATGCAGTAAGTACACATGGTTATATAGTATGTATGTTCCAATTAATTTTTTTTTTTTTTTAAATATTTTCTTAGAAGGTTAATTGTTTCTGCTTAAATGGAAAAATTATTGGCCCTCTCATATGTGACCATGAACAAGTATTTAATAAAATGCTGCGCGACACCACCACTTGAATAGTTGGTTTGGACAAAGATTGAACCAACTTTTAATGCTCATAAATACTGTCTAAAGTTGGATAATATTTAGTGGAGTGATCATTCTGCCAAGCCTTATATACTAGCAGCTTCAAAAACTGGTTCAAATAAGGCATTTGTTGCATACCAGATACAGTGTTAGCTCGACATTGAATTACATGAATCCCCTGTTGTTGAGCAGTTATTTGACACCAGGAAGAACAATATTGGGTAGCTTGTTCAGGAACCTCCCGTTTCGTCGTATGGGTNGTTGAGCAGTTATTTGACACCAGGAAGAACAATATTGGGTAGCTTGTTCAGGAACCTCCCGTTTCGTCGTATGGGTCTCAGTGTAAAAAGTTTTGTATATTATGATTTTTAAAAAACTATGGAATATTACATTGTAAATATTTTTTTCAGGTCCAAAATAAAAGTCAATATTTTGTTTCCAATTCATAAATTACTTTATTGAAACTGATATGTGGTAATCGAAAATTGGTAAAGACAATAAATATCACTAAGTAGCCCTCTGTTTACGATATTTGTTCATTTTTGAAATGGTTTTAAACTACAGCAACAAAGCTGTATCTTTTCTGGCAGAGGCATAAACATATCTGATGTTCATTGTTCTAATCGCAAATTATCGTAGACCAGGGCTATACAATCAGCAGCTAGCGGGCCACGTGCGGCTCACTAGACTCATCACACTGCCCGCGGACTAAATATTTGACCAGCCAATCTTTCTTTTTTAAAAAGTACTTTTTAATACAACTACCTAATTTATGACAGCTGTAACTATCACTGGTATAAAACTTGTAGTAGAATTGTATATTATTTCTTTTATTACATCTTGGAATAGCTTTGGTGTAGACGGTGCTTGTCCATTATTGCCAACAAGCATCTGTATTTCAAATTGTTTCAAATGGGACAGACACAAAGGATTTCTTCTTTGCAAAGTGTTTGGTTTTGATCTTTTAAAAATAATGTGAAGAAGTTAGCACACTTCAGTAAACACTCCACAAGTGTGTGTATGTGTGCACCTGTAAACAAATATTTAGCTACTGCGAAAGTGCTGTAAAAATTAGCATTTCATTACCAAGCATGGTTTTTAGATTCATTGGAGCAAGTGAAGTGTTTACACACAAGGGTTTAGGTAAATGTCTGAGCATGTTGTATTACTACTAGTGTGTGTGTGGCTTGAGTGCGCGCACACCCGCACATGCTTATCGTTAATAACGCCCTACTGTCGTAGTGGGAAGATGGTCCTCAGGAAGAAAGTGTGTGTTCCTGCGCTGGAGCCACGCTTGTTCCAGTCAAGACGGAGACGGGAAGCACTGGGTTGAAGGAGGAGATAACTACTGAAGACAACTTGGAGTGCTGGCAGTCAGGCGAGATTGACTCAGGTACACATGTACTGTACAGTGTCGTTGTGGGGATTACCTGGCTATCCAGATGCTCCTGCACATGTTCACTAGCCACCTTGGTGAACTCTCTGATACTACGTTGGCGAGAGTAGGCTCACNATCCAGATGCTCCTGCACATGTTCACTAGCCACCTTGGTGAACTCTCTGATACTACGTTGGCGAGAGTAGGCTCACTTCCCAACACTAATGATGATATGGTAGCACATAAGAACACACATTTACTTAGCTATGGTTCTGTATTTCTCACTAAGTTTGCACTAATTACAGATTTGACTTCTTGCCCAGTACACGCGATACATACTGTCTTGCGGTAGTTAAATGTTCCGTTGATGCACTGGTGTACAATATTCAGAAGTGTGGAGCAGGTCCCCAGAGGTTGATGCAAGAATGTTCCATTAATTAAAAGTCTATTACACAAGTTCAGTAACAAAGAAGTTGTTGAGCTCAGGCCACGACACAACGTTCTCCAATGCCCACTATTTTTCGACCGCCTATTCAGTTGTACTATANTATACTATACCACTGACCTAGGTGGCCTCTTGCACCTAAACCAACATTCCCTCATAACTGATATGATGATAATTGACATGAGATAGCAATAGTACGTCATGATGAATGATGACTGCACATAATTACCCTCTTATAACTTGTTGACATTGAAATGAACCTTTAATTAATTATGTTTGTTTACCAATAAACAATTAGATGTCATTAAAAAGTACACACACCCTCATTGTTAATTATGCTGGTAATTAATAAAATTAATTGAACCCTCACTTATAATTAAATAAAAAGCATACATTTACATTACACTATTTGAATTCCTACAAGTGACAATATGGCGGTCTGTACCTCCAGGTACACAGCACATGTTGCACTACAATAAATTACATCAGTACTTGTTAGTATGTATTTGGCCTTGATGCTGATGTCCTATTTTAAATGTGCACAATATTACCCTTTGATGTGACCAGCGGCTCTCGCCTGCTGTTCTAGGATGGCACATGCAAAGACACAAGGACATATTATTGAGGCCTTCGAGTCTGCAGTGGATTAAGCACATAATAAATACTATAACTCTGATTTACTTCCCTTATAACCTAATCACACAGTTGTTGACTGAAGGTGTAGCATATAAGGTGCGCAAGGTTCTCCTGAACTAACTTCTCCACTGTCCGGGATTTGGAGTAAGCCTGTGTCCTCGTGCTGTGATGCAGCACTGCGTGGCAACAGTAGTGATGTGAAAGAAAACACAAAGTTCATTGCAACTGGTGTTTACTTGTGCAAGTTCGCTGTAGATTCTTATACTAACTCCTGCACATCTATTGAGATCACGATTAAAACAGAATTTAAAATACACGTTAACGCACAAGGAAAGAAAAATGAACTATCTCGCCACATAATGGTGGAAATCACAAACCTGCAGGGTTAGCCACATCCGTTAATGTGATATTACGCTCCCGTGTATAGGTGGTTCACAATAAACTGAGCACTCTCAAAATCAACCTTTGAAAAAAATTTATATCCTGTTGCTGCATATATTTTAGCATAAGCGATGACCGCAATACTCGCAGTAAAGTTGGCAGCAAATTAGGAGACGTAGTTCCAGATTTTAACGCCTTACTAGACACAATATTAAACATTAATGGCACCTTAAATATATAATTTTCTTTTTAAATAATGTACAGAATAAAAATGGCTCAATGAAAACAAATTTGTATTTCTATCAAATTTATAACATCACTTGGCTGATGCAATGTTTCAAGTTATTGGGTCTGTTGTTTTGTGTATTATTTTTTTACAGTTTCAATTCCAGTGCTCAANCTGTTGTTTTGTGTATTATTTTTTTACAGTTTCAATTCCAGTGCTCAAATCCTCCGAATTCCGTGGATTTACTTTTCTGTCTGTTTTGTTCCTTGGTTAGTTATTGTTATGTGCCTTGAATTTAGTTGAGAGATTTGGACGGCTATCAGTGAGGTATTGAGTGCCGATGAGGGTGAAATGAGGTGAGAAAGGAGCAGCACCAGAATGAAAGGGCAGTAGAATCAGGAGATCCCAGAGAAAACCCGCAGACAAGCGGCATTGTCCGGCACTATTCCCACTTGCGAAAATCCGGGAGTGACCCGGCTAGGGATTGAACCCGGTTTGCCTTGGTGGGTGGCGAGCAGTCTAACCGCTCAGCAGTTTCTAATCTCAAATATAATATATTTATTTACGTAATAATTAAAATATTTAGGCTCGTTTGTCTGTTGTCAATAAAGTGGTACATTTTATAATTGTTTTTGTATTTGAATGTTCTTTCTGGTTGCGGGAAGTCTAGAACATTTCACGTGATATGCCGACCTCACCAGCATGTGTACATGTAATTAAAACTGCTTATAATAATATAAAAACTTAAAGAAACTTAGGTTAAGTCTATTTAATTATATTTACAATGTTGTTTAGTAATTGTGGAACTTCAATGGACTTGTGTTAAATTTATATGACTGTCTGAGAATATCAGTTGATACCTCTTTACACATTTCATTATATTTAGTAAATTACGTTACGAAACTGCTTCATATTACAAGTNAATATCAGTTGATACCTCTTTACACATTTCATTATATTTAGTAAATTACGTTACGAAACTGCTTCATATTACAAGTAGAACACTCCCCCTGTTCTTTTAACATGTTAGCACAGTTCCTTGACATTTTCTTAAACCTTTGAGTGATCCCGGGCCAACATAAACAGTGAGCATTCATAGCTGCCATGAACAACTTCATTTTCCGTAATGGAAATTGTATTCTGCATGCGTGAATGCAGTTTTGTGAAATACGTTGTCAACAGTTANTAACTTCATTTTCCGTAATGGAAATTGTATTCTGCATGCGTGAATGCAGTTTTGTGAAATACGTTGTCAACAGTTAGGTTCTGTTTTCTTAGTAATCTGGTGAAATTACGTTCACATCGTTGTAGTCTTTCTAATTTTATAAGTTAAAAGTGATTTTGTCGTTAGTAAGGTTAGGACAATCTTTCATGCTGCTAGAATCTGTAAAAACAAAATTCATAGGACACATTTTTATCAAACTTGTATTTAGTGATAAATATGACTGTAGAATTGTTCTGTATAAATTAACCTAAAAATTTGGATCAGTTATGTTTTGGTCACCAAGGTTTTATGACAGCTATTTTTGATATTCGTAACATCATAGCAAAGCTGGCCTTTTGCTTGCATACAATGAGTGTATGCAATTATTAATTTTGGAGATATTTGTGCTTTAAGTCTCACAAAATCAGTAGGAATTTTGATAGCCTGTAGATAGTGTGACGATTGTAATGTATGCAGTGGGAGAATATTATTGTGTAGTATTCTACTTAAATAAAATAACACGTCATTTAAAAACGTTTAAGTAAGTAGTTTTTATTTAGTTCTGCCCGTACGTGTTATTAAAAATAATACTCTTGTCATTTAGAGACAATTTAACACACATTTTTTAAACAATGTGATGGAATAAATATTCAGTATTATCTCAGAGGGTTTCATTCCTATGATAATTGACAGGTGAAAATTCAAACCTTGCACATATTTAACACGGAATGTTCTAAATAGCATACCACTGATATAATGAGGGGAAATAACCCAAGTGTTCGACTCTTCTGAGACTCTCAAGACAGGATAAAGAAAAATAATTTCCGAATATTAAACCATTTGTTTCTAAATAAGAACCCCATCATCAGTATTCACAAATGGATATTATTTAGTGAAATTAACAACTGTGTATTAACAATGTACACTACAGTAAATATTTACTTACACTTGTTTCATTATGTAAATAAATACAGCGACTTCTGTCTAGCTGATTGACGTGAACCGCATGTTCACGAGTCCTTTTGCCCACTGACTGCCGCAGTACGTCCACACAACAGACGCACCACACCGACAGGCTTGTGGGAACGAGTACAAGTGCATTAGTGTTCTAATTTATTTATTCAGTTTATTTCATCAGTAAATTTGTTAATAGCGTCAGTGTATAGTTAATTAGCAATTTGTTTTGTCATGGGAGACAGTCTGCCCAGCCACAGCCAGAGACATGTGACATTCTATACTTGGCAACGCTGTGGCTGGTGCAATACAAACATTTAGGAACAATGTAATCATTGTTATTATGTATTTGTGTAAGGATAATTATGTTTTCTTATGTTAATTTAGTTCATATCATTTTTCATCCCATAATCATCTTCCAGTGTATATTGTGTTGCATCGTCTCACCGCGTGGCGTCGGCTGCGCTCAGGTAGCGGAAGCCGGCGCACGTTTCCGCGAGTAGTCGTTAGCACTTGAACGGACTCGGACGTTACACTCTCTCACTCCGCAGAAGCCCTAGCAAAGACATCATCAGTCGAATTGTATCCAGTCGCATAAATAGTATTTTAAATCATTATCACCATCTCTTTAATTATTTAACTTGCATAGCGCCGAGGGGAGAGCGACGTTATTATTTATCGGGAATCGTAAAGTGCATTTCGAGCTTCACATTATAAGACCACGTGGTCGCTCGCAGTTCTGAGCCATTCAGGCCACGTGTCTTGTGTATAGTTATGTGTACAATAACGGGGAAATAAATATATTATCATGCACCACTCTATTTTATTCATAATTAAGTAAGGGGTGCAAGGTGGCCGACAGCCTCGGCATCGTGTGTATGACGGAGTGTTTACCAGAGCCCCTAGGCCGTCGACAAACGACCCTACATCTCATCAGCTCACTGCAGAGCTGTGGCGCCGGCCACATACATATCACTTCACAACTCTGGGAACACCGCGGATCAAGTTGGCTTTTTCGCAGTAGCCAAGCTTGGTCACGTCATGATTAAACAAACACCACATGGCAATGTTTACATTGATATACGGTGGAAGGATACTCAGTGAGCTGAAAGTAGAAAATAAGCAGGGCTTTTAAAAGTGCTCACTTTACAGTGAACAGCCTTTACCAACGTGTACAAGGTATTGTGCTGGGGTAAAAGACAAGAGGCAAGTAAATGGGTTCCAGTAGCGGTAAAACACAGACGAAAAACTAAGAGTTCAAGCAAGTGGTAAAGGCCACTCGCAGTAACACGTTACTTTCCTCGGTGGAGCTCCAGACAAGACTGGATCATGGCAGATACGGAAAGCAGCTTGTGCCAACCACGTGCATGTGTAAGGTTATTTTAATGTTAGGTTATTGTTGACAGTCAAGTGATAGGCTTTAAACAAAAGTTGATTCTTGTTTTTATATAAGCCATGGTTCTGCAATAAACAGCATTAATGTTACTTGCAAAATATGTACTCTTAAACATAAATATTTCAAAAAACAAAATGTATGCTATCTTAGATTTGTGCTTGGGTGCTTTGCTGTATATTTGGGTTGGTATTTAATAAGTCTCCTTTATACAACCCATTCCCATGGATTTTGTTGTCTCAAAATACATGGGCTGGCTGTCTCATCACGCTGCTTGTTAGCTGGCCCAGATAAGATCTTGAACACATCTGTAATGCGCCTTTCCTTAGTTTTCTTGGCCTTCTCTACCTCCACTTGTNCTATCTTAGATTTGTGCTTGGGTGCTTTGCTGTATATTTGGGTTGGTATTTAATAAGTCTCCTTTATACAACCCATTTCCATGGATTTTGTTGTCTCAAAATACATGGGCTGGCTGTCTCATCACGCTGCTTGTTAGCTGGCCCAGATAAGATCTTGAACACATCTGTAATGCGCCTTTCCTTAGTTTTCTTGGCCTTCTCTACCTCCACTTGTTTTTTAGCAGGTACAGGCTCAATTACTGCTGTTCACTTACATAGCTCCTACAAGATAAAATTCACATGTCACAGNGTTTTTTAGCAGGTACAGGCTCAATTACTGCTGTTCACTTACATAGCTCCTACAAGATAAAATTCACATGTCACAGAACTTCCCATGTTCAGTTTTTTTAATATCTCCACTTTGTCTTGAATCGAAAGCATCTTCCTTTGCCAGTTACCTGTATCGGTAGAAGTTGGTATTGTTTATCTACTCAACATAATCTGTGAAACAATTAAAAAAGATTTACAAACTAAATACAGATACGTTTACTTTATGCTGGACTCAAAACAAACAATTCATCACTGGTGTGAGACACAAACAACTAGCTATTTATAGAGTTGCGCTGTTTTGAAAAACTAGTTTTGGATATGGGGAGTGCCAGTTGAAGGATGCTCTACAAGAAATGTAAAAATTATAACTTATTTATAGAATACAATGCCTTTTGATATAAATAATACCCAAAATATTTGTTTATGAACAGGAAGATTAGAATCGATATTAACTCCCATCACAGAATTAATTTTTGACATGAAAATGTTATAAATGAACTAGTGAATACAATAGAACCATTTTTATAATATATCTGAGGGTAATACACACGCTATGTTCACTATATAGGTGAAACTTTGCGTGTACACTTGTCTTGAAATAATATACAAATCTCATACCTAATTTCCATACATAGAGTACTTTATAATCATAATAACCCGTGGGTAAGCATTTTATAACTGAAATACATAATAATAAAATTTTGAATATACATCTAAGTCAAAACGGAAATACATTGTAACCTGTGTGGACAGTTTTCAAGGGACCAAAAGTAAAAAACTGATGCATATTGACAATCAATGCATACAGGCAATATCCATGGAGGATTTACACATCTGGTTTGCTGTGTGAGTGGATGTAACATGTCACAGAAAATAACAGCATATTCTGTAACTGATAAACTTAAAACAGCAGTGTTAAGAAAAGTAAGGCAATGTTTATAATAATTTTTTGAGACAGACAACCCACCTTGTGTTTGTATTATCTCCTCAAGGTCGGTCAACCTCCTCTTAAGTGGTCTTTCCACCGGAGAGTGTTTGTGAGCCAAGGTTATGACAGCCGTTTCCCCGGACTCCCTTCCCACTCCAACTACCTTCTCCCGCTCCCAACCCCCCTCCCTTCCTGGTGCTTCTTCTTCCTTCCCCCTGAGAGACTCTGACCCTATGGTTAGTGTCAAGCTGGTATGTTGATTGTTATCCCACAGCACAGTGGGGTGCAGCTTGAGACGATAACTACGAACTATGTTAACTCAGAAATGCTGCAAAGNGCTTGAGACGATAACTACGAACTATGTTAACTCAGAAATGCTGCAAAGTTTTATGTTTGTCAAATTGGCAGAAATCTTCTGCAGATGTGCCGATTCCGTCAACATCTGCAAAATTTGGTAGAAACCATTTGAATCTGCACAGATCTACAGTTGTGCCATTGTTAGTTATTCTTAAATCCTGTGCAGTGCTGGTTTTGGTGTGTTATTAACATTTCATTATCATTTTTGCATGATGGTAGTGGAATTTTTCAGCAATGTGTTTAGATTCTATCCACTCTGTGCAGTAACGTGGTTTAGTGATGTGATGAAGATCCTGTATGAATTATCCACATAATGAACACATACACACTCACATGAATATATTTTCCCTGTTATTAGAGTGACCAGTTATTTGAAGCATAATATATATGTAAGACATACTTTAGACCAATTTCACATTTTTAATAGCATAAATCCTGGTACTTAAACAGTCCCAGACAATAATTGCTAACCACTAGTACAGTGCATACTAACATGCTGTGCCTCCCACTTTCACCCGCCTACCATAGCATCCTGTAACTTTCCCATAATTCTGGTATCTTACTGTCTGTGCTAAAAGTTAATTGTTGTATGAATCCCCCTTCTGATGCTGAACATTGTACACAAATATTTCCCTGGTTCACAGTGTTATTTCTGTTCATGAATGTTGGTGGGGAAAATGGATTTGTAAAAAGTGCTTTGTTGATGTGGAAGTCTGGCCAGTTCATGGACGACTATCACCATCAAATGAACACTGATAATTACATGAAATGTTTGCATTAATAATTAGTACCTAATATGTCCAGGAATTGTGTTCTTGTGATATACAGTGTTCAGGTAGATGAGGTGCTCTCGTCCAACAGCAGAAAAGAAATAATGGCAGTGTGGGTACAGGACCCAACGTACCAGTTTTGGAGAATACGTTAAAACCACAACTACACAAATTAATTCGGATTTACAGACCTACACATAAAAAGTATCTTGTAGATAACACAATGTCTTTGTATGGTCATACAGTATTTCGCCTTCCTCTTTAACTTACTGATTTTCAACCAAATTGAATTGATTTGAGTTTTGTTAAAACTGTGGATGGCTTCTCAAAATAGAACATCTTGGATATCGGACTTAACAGCATTATGCAAGGAAAAACTAGCGTGACAACATGTTTGCAAACATTTTTCCACTCATTCTCACTGACTCGCTGTAAAGTCATAAAGTTGCCAGTTTCCTGGGTACTTTTTATGACTGAAGCTCCCTTCATCCAATCATTCGTTACCTTGCAGTCTATTGGCTGCATTTTCAGAGGTGGAGCCACGTTTTGCAAAGCAGGTGTGGAAAACAGCGACGGAGATCGAGAACCAAGCCTCGGCTCTACTCACGTAACATCTAAGATGCTNACAAAGCAGGTGTGGAAAACAGCGACGGAGATCGAGAACCAAGCCTCGGCTCTACTCACGTAACATCTAAGATGCTCCAATTTGTAAAGTACTGTTAAACATGGTGGGGAATAATACCTACTCTGAATAAATACCATTTTAAGATAATCACTACTGAATTAACAAGGTTTTGCAGGTGTATTCAGCTAGTGCTACAGTTCAAATTGACACAGACAAAATATGGGTAAATGTATTTGATGCAAACAGTAAGAATTGTTATCACCATGTTAAGTTGAAATTGGTAAAATGTTTCTGTAAAATGTAAGTAAGACATAAATTGGCATTTTAAAAATAGACATTTGATCTACCAGAATCATTTAATTGTAGATTAGTTTCTTAACTTGACACTGGGATTGTTCAGATTTCGAAATAGGTTCCTGAGATATGACAAGCAGTACACAAAAATGTTGGCTTTTATTTTATAAATAAAAACTTAGCATGTTCAAAAACTTTAAATCCGGTATCCTGTCTATGTACTATGGAGCCCCTGGCACAATAGGCGGTTGGTGGTCATGTAGAAAGTTGAAAAAATATAACTTTTTGCCACCAACCGACCAATCGGAGAGTGCTTTGTAATTTACCACCAACCGACCAATCAGATAGTGTTATGTAGTTTTGACATGTTATGGCAAAAATATGTTAAAAGGTTGAAATTGAGGAGGAAAAAGGTGCAAGTAAAAGTATTGATATCCGTCAGCGGCCAGCAGTTTTCAATATTAAAAACCCAATGTATAAAAACTATTGAAACGTATGTTTGGGTTAGGTACAATATTTTATTAATTTTGTTTTGGTACAATATAGTATCTTTCTGTCACATAACATTTTCAATTATCTCTTACCTCAGTACTAAGGATTTTAGACTATCAAATTCTCTCCAAATAAAAACAATAAGAACTTTTTTTTACAGATTAATTGCTACCTGGTGGCTTGATCACAAAACAATTTACACCAATGCGCCAACCGACTATTGTGCCATGGCATACAGCACACCAACCAACACCCAACAACACCAACANTGCGCCAACCGACTATTGTGCCATGGCATACAGCACACCAACCAACACCCAACAACACCAACAGTCAATTGTGCCATGGGCTTTACCGTTACCTATATAGGTAATTTGTGAAATTTGGTGTATGGGCTCAAAAGTTGTTAGGAGGCAGAGAGACAGGTAAGATTCTCTCATAAATCTATCGTTCCTTCATAAAGTCTACAGTATTTCAGGAAAAACAGCATATTTACATGCCTGCACATGCGCAGGTTTCTAATTTGTCCTGTGTGGTTTTTGTAGGGTGTGCAGTAAGTGACGTTCAGCTGTGTGCGGAGGAAGTTAAGAGTGAAGAAGAGGAAGCAGAACTACTCAGACTTGTGGATAACCGCACACCAACGCCACCTGATTGTTACTGTCCACCAACAGAAGAGTCCTTTGTACTAAAGTTGAAATGTGAGGACAGTGAAAGAGAACAAAGACAGTTAGTGAATCACAAGACATCTTCTCTTGGCATTGCTAACGCCANGCCAACCGACTATTGTGCCATGGCATACAGCACACCAACCAACACCCAACAACACCAACAGTCAATTGTGCCAGGGGCTTTACAGTACCTATATATGTAATTTGTGAAATTTGGTGTATGGGCTCAAAAGTTGTTAGGAGGCAGAGAGACAGGTAAGATTCTCTCATAAATCTATCCTTCCTTCATAAAGTCTACAGTATTTCAGGAAAAACAGCATATTTACATGCCTGCACATGCGCAGGTTTCTAATTTGTCCTGTGTGGTTTTTGTAGGGTGTGCAGTAAGTGATGTTCAGCTGTGTGCGGAGGAAGTTAAGAGTGAAGAAGAGGAAGCAGAACTACTCAGACTTGTGGATAACCGCACACCAACGCCACCTGATTGTTACTGTCCGCCAACAGAAGAGTCCTTTGTACTAAAGTTGGAATGTGAGGACAGTGAAAGAGAACAAAGACAGTTAGTGAATCACAAGACATCTTCTCTTGGCATTGCTAACGCCAGTGGTTCACATGCCAGTGAAAAGTCTTTCCCATGTTTGACATGCTCTGCTGAATTCATTTCTAAAGATGATCTGAAGGTACACACTAGAACACATTATGGAGAGAAGCCTTTTTCATGTTCGTATTGTTCTGCTAAATTTTCTAAAAAAAAAAAAATGGTTTGAAGAATCATATCATAATACACACTGGTGAGACGCCTTTTTCATGTTCATGTTGTTCTGCTAAATTTGCTCATAGCAGTAGCCTGAAGGTTCATATCAGCATACACACTGGTGAGAAGCCTTTTTCATGTTCATATTGCTCTGCTAAATTTTCTGAGAAACGTCGCCTGAAGTATCACATTAGAATACACACTGGTGAGAAGCCTTTTCCATGTTCATATTGTTCTGCTCAATTTTATGAAAAAAGTGGTTTGAAGAAACACATTGGAATACACACTGGTGAGAAGCCTTTTTCATGCTCATATTGTTCTGCTAAATTTGTTCATAGCAGTATCCTGAAGGTTCATATCAGAATACACACTGTTGAGAAGCCTTTTTCATGTTCATATTGTTCTGCTATATTTGCTAATAAAAGTAAGTTGAAGGCTCGTATCAGAATACACACTGGTGAGAAGCCTTTTTCATGTTCTTATTGTTCTTATAAATCCACTACTAACGGAAATCTGAAGAGACATATTAGAATACACACTAGTCAGAATCTAGTTTCATGTTCTTAATGTTCAGTTAAGTTCAGATCTAAGTGTGATTTGATGTTACATATCAGAACACACACTGGTGAGAGGCCTTTATCATGTTCATAATGTTCTGCTAGTTTCACTTCTATATGCAATTCACGGTTACTGCATACTTTTGTGAAGTCCTGCTAAAGTTCTACATTTGGTTACCGATTACGTATTCTTCCACTACATGTACCATATTTCGGTGTTTAGGCCTGAAAAAATGACTACAAAAAGTGGGGTGCAGCTTATTTACAAGACATAGGTATTTAAACACACTCCCCCCCCCTCAGCACCCTAGTTCTCCCCTCCATCATTCCACCATACGTGGTCAGGAATTTATCACGATACAGTACATTTTTAGGTTTTAATTTGGTTTTTAAGGAAGTAAAAAAAACAAATGAATAGATTATCACTTGTGTTTATACGCATACGAGCCGCCCAGCTGGTTAGCTCCCGTTCTCTTTTTTCATTCTCCCTTTTGCTTGGCGTCCCGTCCCTCCTTTCCATCTCCCCCACTTGCTCTTCCTCATCAGCGGCCCTGCTCCAGCCCAGCTTGCTCGCTTTTTTTCTTTTCTTCCTCCCTCTCGCTCAGTGTTCCTATCTTCTGCTCACTCTCCCCTACGTCTTATACCTTCAGGTGCTTGGCGGTGGTTGGAGGAGAAATGGGAATTATGGGAAGCACTATGATGGCTGGGTGGTCTACTGGTGTTTTATTAATGACACCTTCCCCCTCTAACTTGTCACTCACTGTCTCTCTTTCTGGCCGGATGAGAGATCCAGCAGCAGCTGTGTGTGTGAAGACGCACGAACACATGCCCACAAAGCAAATAAAGTAGAGAGGCGACACTTCTGTGTATTGTGCAGAGCTCTTATTTTGAGCTTGAAAATGTTAACAGCTCGCACTTATATAGCCAACACAAGAACATTAGTCAATGCACAGCAGCACAAATGAAAAGCTATGAATTCATATATTGGCTACCCTGATGAGACAACCTAGGGAATCCACCTTCGTCAAGGTTAAAACAGTTTAGGTAACCCCATTTGTTTTAAGTTTTTTTTTCCTACAGTTCATCCAGTTGGAAAGTGATATACATTATTTCGAGGGTTGACTTCCAATTCTTTGTAATATTAGGCATTAAGACTGGCGATCCTTTTTTTTTTTCAAACACCTCTGTATTTTAAATTATCTTCTAACAGAAAAAACCGAAAATAAACAATCTCATCCCGGTAAGCATAAAGTTGTGTTTAAAATTAGAAAATTATGTGTTAATAATTATGTAGTAAGCAGCGATCTGGCAAATGGAAACACTTTTTCTGTATTTGCAGTTTCCAATTAATGCCTTAATTCTTAATTACAGCCTACAAGAACAGGCGACAAGCCTGCCATACTTACTTTTGTTTCTAACCTAACCTCGTACATCTCAACCATATTTAAGCAGATCACAATTCAAAGCAGACATTTTCTATCAAAGAAGTTTATTTTTTGAACATATTAAATTGTAAACACGTGCTCACATGCCTTCTTAATATTTTTTATACTTACATTACTTAAAATAACAATTTCCCATCAACAACACCGACTGCTCTGTTCTGATTGGTCGTCGCATCATAAGTAGAGACCTGAAAAATAGGATTTGCGATAAAACCAAAAAATAATGTGAATTTTAGCATTTTAGTGCGAATAAAGCGATTTTTCCAGTTTTTCTTTAAATAAAGCTATTTCGAAAATTTACACCTACCTTTACTTGAAACTAAACCTATATTCGCGGAATGAGTGATACACAATGATCGGTTTTCTTGCTTTGCTAACAAAAAATTGCAAAAAAAAAAATGCACACCGACGCGCAATGAATGTTTATATCACGTTTTGTGGTTGAGGTTAGAAATACTCTTCGCACTTTTTACCAAAAGTCCGCCATCTTCGTTGCAGCAACTAGTTATTTTTGCGTGTTAAAATTTTCGAATGTCTAAGTGTCAATAATTCGTGGATCACATTTTGTAGCTTTCTTTGAACAACACACCCGTTCCATCATTCTTTTTCACGAACGCAGTTCAAAAATATAATAATCACCAAACAAAAGTGTTACTTGTAAGGTGCGGGAATTATTACAAGGCCTTGACACCATAGAATACACGCGGGTAGAGAATATTTGACAGGAAATCANTTTCTTTAAATAAAGCTATTTCGAAAATTTACACCTACCTTTACTTGAAACTAAACCTATATTCGCGGAATGAGTGTTACACAATGATCTGTTTTCTTGCTTTGCTAACAAAAAATGGCAAAAAAAAAATGCACACCGACGCGCAATGAATGTTTATATCACGTTTTGTGGTTGAGGTTAGAAATACTCTTCGCACTTTTTACCAAAAGTCCGCCATCTTCGTTGCAGCAACTAGTTATTTTTGCGTGTTAAAATTTTCGAATGTCTAAGTGTTAATAATTCGTGGATCACATTTTGTAGCTTTCTTTGAACAACACACCCGTTCCATCATTCTTTTTCACGAACGCAGTTCAAAAATATAATAATCACCAAACAAAAGTGTTACTGGTAAGGTGCGGGAATTATTACAAGGCCTTGACACCATAGAATACACGCGGGTAGAGAATATTTGACAGGAAATCATAATTTAAATTAGCGCACGAGTTAAGATGAAATTTTCAACACTGCTGTAGAGACCTGAAAATTTAACAAATTCTATAAATGCAAATTTTCACAAAAAAAAAAAAATTAAAAATTACGATTTTTGAGATTGCTATCTGTAATTCGCGAATTGTACAAAATCCTGTAGTATTTTAGCAAATTATTGTTTTAGGTCACATAGTTGCTTCTCACGATGTATTTTGTGTATTTTTGCATATTCGAATATGAACACATTCAGAGTTGGCCAGTAGATTTTTTTGATTTATCATGTCTACCAAGCACCAAGTTATCTATGGAATTCTGATTTATCGGATAACAAAACTATATGTGTAGTATGTACATACATACATATATCCAGGGCGTTTTTCCTTGTTGAGTTGACAGAGAACACGTGTTTTTCAACAATTTTCTATTTTTATATGGCTATTTCGACCCTAACTCGAGTCCTCATCAGGCTAAAATAATACAATATACATTAACTATAAGTTTTATAAAATTTACAATTCATTTTTTTATACAAAATCGAAGAAATTAAATTATTTCTTACATCTCACCTAGATTAGGAATGGGTGAATCAAAGGTAAGGTTTACAATTGATAATATCATATTGTAGTGTCACAACAGCCTATGACGTAAAGATTGATAATTGAATAAAAACATGTGCTCTCTCTCATCTCAACTAGGGAAAAAGCCCTGAATATAAGAAAAAAAGAGACAAAAAATACAAAAAATCAACTGCAGATATATATTTTTTATCGCACATCCATATGTATATTACAAATACATAACACAGAAATGACTAAAGTTAGGCTTACAGTTCAGGAAAAGAAGTCCAAAATTTCTTTTGCATTAGACCTAAGACTCGTTTTTTTGCAGCTAAATCTCGTAAACGTTTTAAAGAGAGCAATTGGATAGCATCACATTCTTCTTGTTCTAACTAATTCATTGCTGTCTCAAGGCATTGAAAAGCTTCGTCATTGGATGGTCCTTTTTCAGCACGGTCGTTGCCACTAGGCTCTTCCTCGTCGTCGCAAGGGTCTTGATCGTCCGTGACACTGTCAATGATTTCATCGTCCGTCAATATTTGATAGCCAGGGTCATCGACATCACATTCGAGCCAGTCTTGAATGTTTTGTTGGTCGCATTCTTCAAATCCTGAAGATTCTTTAATCAGCCCAGCCAGTTCTTATACAAATTGGCTGTTTGGTGGCTGTTCGAGTGCAGTAATAGACCCATCTGATGGAAGGAGCTTATTCCAAGCTTTTGCTAGTATAGTGTCCTTGATAGTAGTCCAAGCTTCTGCTGCCATGTACATAGCATCCTTCAAGTCAATTTTTGTGTACAGTTGCAAAATTGTTTTTTTCATGTTCTTTCCAGAGCAGAACCATACACAGCAATGCCTTTCTGTAATAACGTTTGAAGCTTTCAATGACCCCCTGGTCCATTGGNCCCAGAGCAGAACCATACACAGCAATGCCTTTCTGTAATAACGTTTGAAGCTTTCAATGACCCCCTGGTCCATTGGTCGGAGGACTGAAGTAACGTTAGGAGGCAATAAAGCAACTTTAAACTTTCCGTTTTCTCTTTCCAGTGAAACCATGTGTAAACTGCAGTGTCTAAATCTTGGTTTTCTGCCATTTTCATTGTTTTTCTCTGCGAACTTCCATCTTCACTTTCAAGTACACTTGCAAATTTTGTAATGGCATCACTTTTCTTTTTAATGTCCGATATTGTTGCATTTCCAACTCCATATTCCCGTGCTAAGCTTGATCCACTAGCACCGTTCTTCAACTGGTTTATTATTTTTAAGTTTATCAGAAACACTGAGAACAACGCGCTTACGTTTAGGCATCATTGCGAACGGCACAACTACAACACGATCTGTCACAAGCAAAGACTCACACTGCGGGCGCGGAAATCTTATATGGCGTGGGAAAATGCGAGCGCGGGCCTTGCAGGATGGCAGGCTTTTGGTTAACTGATGTTTCGGTGGCTCGATATTCGGATAATCGTTGCTCTACTGTAATTAATCTTAGAACTTATTCTTATCCGCGTATTTTCTGCTTGCCTGATATGCGCCGGAAGTGCACTCCGAGTAGCCAACGTAATATTAATTATTGTTCGTTCATGAATCAGCTGATACAAGATTTCGTAAATAGCATGTTAGTTTCGTATACATCAAGTTGCCACTAACTGACTGTTAAAATCTCGCCAACTTGTATGAGACAGACAATACAATTAGTTCCATAGGTTGTTATTATTACTCTATACACATTGTGATCTATTCTCCCCTCTACCATATATATATATATATATTACACCCCCCCTCTTTTTTTCTGCTTGGTAAAACAACATTTTCCTTAAAATAAAAACATTACCTCTTACATTATTATTTTACAAGAAAATTATCAAACAATCTAAAAAAAAAACCTGTTTTACTAGCCTAAGTTGCAGACTGTCTGCATTTATTAATGGTCTTTCTTTCTTTTCTTTCTCATTTCTACAATTATTCCTTTGTGATTCTTTTTCCCTTGTTTCTTCACAACCTTCCTCATACAGTATTTTATTATTTTTCTTTTCAATACTTACTTAACTCTACCCCTCTTTTTTCATTTCTTATTCCTCGCTGTTTTTCTGACTTTGTGCATTTCAATAAAATTTGCCCATCTCGTTTCCTTCCATTTTACCCTAGTTTTGACTGTTTGGACCTGTTGTTCATCTGCCCCCCTTCTCTTTTTTTTAGTTCATCATCCTCTCACACTTTGTATGAATTGTGTGGGTGTTTGTGCCCTATTATCTCCAAAACATTACAGCATTGCTCTTTCAAAAGTCATACTCTCATCTGAAGACAAGACACCCCNTGAATTGTGTGGGTGTTTGTGCCCTATTATCTCCAAAACATTACAGCATTGCTCTTTCAAAAGTCATACTCTCATCTGAAGACAAGACACCCCCATCATCTCGAGATACTAAACCCATTGCTTAAATTTCACATCACAATGTTTACATTTCATATATATATATATATATATATATATCTTGCTCTCGCGCTCTCTTTCTTGCCTGCTCTCTCTCGCTCTCTTGCTCTCTCGCTCTCTCTCTCTTGCTCTCTCTCGCTCTCTCTCTTGCTCTCTCTCGTTTTCTTTCGCTCTCTCTCTCTCGTTCTCTCTCGCTCTCTCTTGCTCTCTCTCTTGCTCTCTCTCTTGCTCTCTCTCTTGCTCTCTCTCTCTCTCGCTCTTGCGCGCTCTCTCTCGCTCTTGCGCGCTCTCTCTCGCTCTTGCGCGCTCTCTCTCTCGCTCTCTCATGTTCATTTACTTTAGTGTTATTTTTGGACATACATTCAATATGTTCAGCTACTGCTTCCTTTAACTTATGTTGTTCAACATGTGTGCTATTTAAATATTTTTTAATTCTCTGTTATATTGCTTAAAACTTTCATATTTGCATTTATTTCTGTATGGCTTCGATTTTTTCTAACAGCGACCGAAATACTTGCTCCATATTAGGTGTTCGCCTCTCTATTGTATTCTCTGGAGTTGGTCTCCCCAAACTCTACAAAATTGGTTTGTTCACCTTCGGTGTCACTCATGTTGTTACAATTTGAGATAACCCTCACCATACATAGGCCTAGAACACAAACTAAGAATAATGACAAACTAATTTTTTTTTCTTTAACCTGTAAACACAAAAACATTTCTCTCTCCAACACTTTGGGTTTAGGGCGAGTTGCTCCCACTATGTCCCTCGGTGTGGAAAAATGTGTACACCACACGCAGACAAATTTCATATTTTATATAGATGGTAATCTTGATCCCTTGGTGCACCGCATCTCCGCTCCCCCGCATTCTTCAAGTGTAACAAGATTTTTTTCCTGGGCATGGTTCTTCCCTCTGCCGAAATTCACAGTTTCCGAAGACCGTAGTTCTCCAATTTTGTTCTTCAGCCGCACCTTGGGTTGCCAGATGTTACATTTCTCTTGAATTAGTATTCTGAAATTCTGTTCTCAATTGTTATTGATGCATTAGTATATTAGTATTCTCAAAACAAACCCATATCTCACTCGATTTATATTATCGATGATGAAAATTTAAAACTTCTTGCAGAAATTATAGATGAACTGCTTGCGTTAAAATGTAATTCTTTTAATCTCCCACCCATCCATTCTTAATGGTGGTAATGGTATTTCTGAAAAATAAAAAACTTTCTGTGTCACACTCCTTGTAACCTGCATCCTGATTGGCTGTCGGCTGACTACGCTATACTCCTCATACACTCAACAATGGCGAGACAAGAGCCAATCAGGATACTTTCCTTTAATTTCATGTTATTTACTAATTATAATACTTACTACCCTCTAAGGGCTAAATAAACAATAACCCCCAAATCGTATTCTGAAAATTTTATTGCTACCAAAACTAAATAATCCGAAATCAAAAAGATAATAAAACCTGAAAAACCGCAATGTTATAAGTTTTATTTAAGGAAAACCAACACAGTATAATTATTTACATAAATATTGTATCCCACTGTAAAATTCACTTTTTTTTCCAGCAAAAGTTAATAATCTGCATAAGGGTTGCACCCCATTTTTTGTACACACAAAATGTGCGACCCATACTCTGGAAAACATGGTAAGTCAGGCACCGTGTTCTTGTGCATACAGCACAACTTAATTTGAAGTTCGCCCTGTAAGTAGCTCTATCCTTTCCCATCTCCGGCTTTAAACACATTCGTTTTAGTAATAAAAGGTATGTTATTGCACAACACTACAACTCAAAACTCTCATTAAAAATACCGGTAACTAATTGAAAACTGCAAACTGAAAGCTATACAAGCGCGGAAGGGGAGGAAACAAGTGGCATGTGGGCGACGATGATAAGTAAAAGTGACTAGAAAAGGGGAAGGTGGGGCTGTGGCAACTGAGGGCGCAACAAGGTCAAAGTCCTCTCCCCTGCATGCCCTTAGCTCTGTCTGGCGGAATACTGCGCTGTTGCCACTTTTCAGCAGGCGGAGGCCAGGCGGTGCAGCAACGACACACTCTATGGCAAACTAATTATGTTGACGTTACCGTAGTTTGCTGTTGCCACACTAGCACGATGAGGCCTGGCTATATTTATGGGGATACAAAAATTCAGTGNTGAGGCCTGGCTATATTTATGGGGATACAAAAATTCAGTGCAACCTATACTTGAAATATTAAATATCCCTAATTTTTCATCAACTACTTCTGGTGCGGCCTATACACATACGCCACGTGTGACTTCTATGTTTTAACTGTAAAATGCTTTGTTTACGGTTTTCAGCTATTCAAAGAATTTTGTCATATTTAAAAAACTATTATCTATGTGTTCTGTATCTGTGTATAGTATATATTGTGTAATAGAAGACCCTGTGGATGTTTGCATGTGGAAACACTATATTATGTGACTTTCCTAAAATTGCCTTCACCTAAAGCAATCATCGTGACAGTGGCGCCTCCAAGTGGAAGAAAACGGGAGTAGTAATGAGGATGGCGGGCCGGTAAGTTGTGCTATGGTGAACCAGTTAGTTTTTTAGTTGTTTTGTTCAAAGTATTCAGTCCGCAACCGTATCGTCGTTCACAGTATGAATTTTCACAATTGAGGTCTATAAGCATATTAGGTCAGCTTTATGACTTTTTAGCGTCTGTATTGACGGTAGTTCTTATGGTTATTATGTTACATTGTTATCATATTTGTGTCATACTTGATATGGCTCTATACACATAACCCACCTTAATATTTTGCAGCGACTATGTTTATACGTGTCAACACTGCTGTAGAAGTATTGTAGTAATAAACCTCTTGTTATTGATATGAAGGGTTATGTCAGTTTGTCGCTAATTTTTTGTATATANGGTAAGTTGTGCTATGGTGAACCAGTTAGTTTTTTAGTTGTTTTGTTCAAAGTATTCAGTCCGCAACCGTATCGTCGTTCACAGTATGAATTTTCACAATTGAGGTCTATAAGCATATTACGTCAGCTTTATGACTTTTTAGTGTCTGTATTGACGGTAGTTCTTATGGTTATTATGTTACATTGTTATCATATTTGTGNCAGCTTTATGACTTTTTAGTGTCTGTATTGACGGTAGTTCTTATGGTTATTATGTTACATTGTTATCATATTTGTGCCATACTTGATATGGCTCTATACACATAACCCACCTTAATATTTTGCAGCGACTATGTTTATACGTGTCAACACTGCTGTGGGAAGTATTGTAGTAATAAACCTCTTGTTATTGATATGAAGGGTTATGTCAGTTTGTCGCTAATTTTTTGTATATAGCAGCGACAAACTATAAAGGCAGTGGTGAACATGCACACAAATAGGCCTATCGTAACTTTTATTCTGCTTATATTTCTATGAATAGGTATTTAGTTTTTACTAGGTTTAATTATTTATTTTAAATTTCTGGTTGGGCTTAGTAATTTGTTGGGATTGTGGCAGTCATTAAAATCACAGAAATGTAAGCACATTACACAATTGTGTTTCAAACACCTAGAGCAAAATTACAATGTTATGATAAATAAACAGATGTGACTTCCAAATAATTAATTTCAATATAAAAACAGTTTATGGTTAAAACGTATAAATTTTCAGTATTTGCAATCACACACACTGGCCTAGCATAACTGAGATGCAAACAATACCCTTTCACATTCCCCAGTCACGACATGTGTTACAGTATATTCATTCCTGCCTTGCAAACGCTGATCTATCACAACATCGTAGCTTGCCTATAAAGGTTTAAAAAAAAAACATATCTACCAAATTGAATTTGTCATTTTTAAGTGTTTTTCGCTGGAAGAAATATTTAACACTTCTTCATTCAATCTACTATGAGTGTATACATATTTGATTCGTGTCTATGAATTCACATATAAATACATATAATATCACATTGAATTTAAGTGCAAGTATAAATGTGTGAATTGTGAAGGACTGCTAATATTTTTTTTATGTGGCGAGGAGAAAGAAAGCGGGTTGCAAGTATGACAAGAGGTGGGGAGGGAACAAAAATATGTAAAAACACATACAAATTCATACTGTTCAGAAGGAAAAACCATCGGCGTGACTTATGGACTCCTGGGTCCGACTAATTACGAATCTAATACATAATTTTTCAAATGCGAAACTAATGATCAGTGCAAAGAAGTTGGAGGTGTGCGGCGGGCATCCACTCATGTTAAGCGTTGGGAACCAACTAAAATAACATGGCGGATTCCGCCAAGAACCCAACTCAAAACAGCGCGCGCACCCACGCACGCAAGCACACGCGCACACACACGTACGTACGTGCGCATTGGAACACAAACATGGCATGAAGGAGGTAGAGGGACATGAGCGATTGTGGAAAAACTGTGGCCCTCTCGCTGCATTCATTCCCCCAGCGGTATTCTTACCGAGGACTTCTCTTGGTGGTATTGACCGACCTGTATTACCACACCCTCAATATATGTCTCTTGAGGGCATGAAAGCCGGACAGTCACCTGACTCCAGCAGTGCTTGTAGTGTAGTGGAGGTGGGGTGCACACTCGCTCTCGTTGCCGGCATTGGAGTCGAGGGAGTGACCGCTGCATTCGGATTGACTTGTCCCCAGTAGAGAGCATGTCATGGCCGTACTTGTGTAGCGGCAAGAACGGGCAAAGGGAGGAGGAATGCGGCACGTGTCATACCCCTTCGGGAGGCAGTTCGTCCGCTGCAGCCTGTTGATCTCTGTTGCACAGCTAGTAGCAATTTTTTTTTAACTTTACCTGGTAAAAAATACATCCACAATGATTCATCAATTTTACAGGGAAGGTTTGCAGCTGCTTTTTCTGCTGTTGAATTTATTTTATGGCAAGCACATCCCACCACAAATAAATTGGGAATCTTTTTTCAAATATGCTGCCCTGCCATTTTTTATAACTATCAATGCAGGGGCATTGTCTGCACTAAATGATAGCCAATTTTCAAGTGGAATATCTAGTGTTTTCAAATACTGTATGAACAATGATGCAATATTTACCTGTTGGAGACTGCGGAGTGCGCACAGAACTGAGTTCTCCGCCTTTATTGATTCACTGCTGTAGTATCTTAACGACCACAGGATACAGTTTTGAGTCAGTCTTTGCTACCTTCTGTAGCCACAGAAAACACACCACCTCTCAACACTTGCACAACTTTTTCTTCTTAAGATTTTGCCATCTCTGAAACAATTTCTGAAGTTTTTGTACGCGCACAGCCATATTTTTGAGCAACTGCACTGTGTGGAAGAAACATTTTCTGGAATAGCAACGCAGCACGATCTGAACAACTAACAGGAAGATTATGTTCTATAATAAAGGACTCAAGAAAATTTTCTGTGTTTGTAATACTTTCTTCTTTCCCTAATCGTGTCGCTAAGAAAACTCAACTTTTTTGTTCATATCAGCACAGTCCACACTGCCGTGTGTGTGTNCTTTCCCTAATCGTGTCGCTAAGAAAACTCAACTTTTTTGTTCATATCAGCACAGTCCACACTGCCGTGTGTGTGTTTGTGTGTGTGTGTGGGAGTGGGTGTGTGGGTGTGTGTGTGCGTGCACGTGCAATATATATATATCTGCTTGCCTCCCACCAAGGCGAAACGTGTTCAATTCCCGGCCGGGTCACTCCCGGTTTGTTACATGTGGGAATCGTGCAGGTCAATGCCAATGGTCTGAGGGTTTTCTCGGGACTCTCCTGTTCCCCCCGCTGTTTTATTCTGGTGCTTCTCCATTCTTGCCTCAATCACCCTCATTGGCTCTCAAGAACTTGCTGTGAAAAGCCACCCAAATCTCTTCACTCGCCAACGTAGTGTCTGAGAGTTAACCAAGGTGGCTAGTGTACATGTGCAGGAGCACCTGGATAGCCCAGGTAATCTCTACAATGAAACTGTACAGTACATGTGTACCTGAGTCAATCTCGCCTGACTGCCAGCACTCCAAGTTGTCTTCAATAGTTATTTCCTCCTTCACGACAGAGTTTCCCGTCTCCATCTTGACTGGAACAAGCGTGGCTCCAGCACAGGAACACACACTTTCTTCCTGAGGACCGTCTTCCCACTACGACAGTAGGGCGTTATTAACAATAAGCATGTGTGTGTGTGTGTGTGTGTGTGCGCGCTCAATCAAGTCACACACACACACTAGTAGTAATACAACATGCTCAGACATTTACCTAAACCCTTGTGTGTAAACATTTCACTTGCTCCAATGAATCTAAAAACCATGCTTGGTAATGAAAAGCTAATTTTTATAGCACTTAGCACCTGAATATTTGTTTACAGGTGCACAGATACACACACTTGTGGAGTGTTTAGTGAAGTGAGCTAATTTTTTCACATTATTTTAAAAAGCTCAAAACCAAACACTTTGCAAAGAAGAAATCCTTTGTGTCTGTCCCATTAGAAACAATTTGAAATACAATTGCCTGATGACAATAATGGACAAGCACTGTCTACACCAAAGCTATTCAAAGATGTAATAAATGAAATATTATATCATTTTACCACAAGTTTTATACCAGTGATAGTTACAGCTGCTAGTAAATTAGGTAGTTGTTATTCAAAAGTACTTGTCAAAAAAGAAAGAATGGCTGATAAAATATTTAGTCCGCGGGCAGTGTGATGAGTCTGGTGAACCGCATGTGGCCCGCTAGCTGCAGATTGTATAGCCCTGGTCTACTTAAATATGCTATTTCAACAATGAACGCCAGATATGATTATGATTCAGAGTGAGAAGCCACATGCATACTCGCATGTCATCACACATACATGTAAATCACTCTCGCACGTGCACTTTGAGAGTAGTCAGGCCTCGAGGTACGTCCGGTTGTAAGGAACCATTGCGAATGCGATGGAAAATAACTTGTGCAAGCTTCAAGTGTGTTCTTTTTGCTATGAATATAAAGCAGTGAATATAGCATTTTAATGTAGCAATCTGTTCAGAGAAAATACAGCATTGTCCCTTTAGTTAAAACACAACCACAATAATGTCCACGAGTTCCTAACAGCACTTTATGCTGACCTAAGTCATTCCCCCCACACCGGCAAACTTTATCCTGCTCGTTTATTTCTCCGCCAGTGAGGGAGGTCCCTACCTTTGTATTTTTCTCTTGCAATGCGAGTTTTAAGTGAGATGGTTACTACTTGAACTACTGCAGCACTGCTCTTTGCTTGTTTATCTGTGAAGTTGTTCGTGACTCTGCATACCAGAAGATTGTATGTGAACTGTTTCATTTGAATGATAAATAAAAGCACAAAGTACATACACCAATATTTGACTTTATTTTATATTTGTTTGGCGCCTTCAAAGTTTCATGTTTCTACCAATTGAGCTAACCGAGCTGTAACTTCCACAATCAATCCAGACAGTGCGACGTTACAGTATTCTAGTGGTTTTCCTTCCCATCTTTAACCTGAGATAACACAGCTCCAATGCCTACATCACTAGCATCAGTGTCCAAAATGCCATCCATGTCTTTTTTGAGTCTTTGGTTGTGAAGTCATATATCATGTCCCAAACGTGCACGGGAGAAAATGGGATCCAAAGGCGAAAAATCTTATTTTTGTTGGGGTATTGTGATATATCTAAAGAGCATCGGTTCTTGGATAGTTACACTAGCAAAGCGACTGTCAGCAGACACGTCATCTTCAATGAAAATAAGAAATTCAAAACTTCAGCAGTAAACATGGCAGAAAAACCCATGATTGAAATAATTCAAGGTGAAGACCCCAATTCAATATGTGGGGATGAAAATGACATAGTTCACTGGGAAGATGAACCCTTTATGCATTTTGAGGATAGGCATCAAAACGAAGAAATAAAAGATGTGGAGGAAGCACCCAAGAAGTTAGAGGGAATGTCGCGACGATCCTTATGACCAGCAAAACCCAAAGTTTGGTCAAATCACATAACCTACTACACTGTAAAAGTGAATGCTTCTAAAGGGCTTATCAATGTTGTCAAAGCACTGCAAGGTGAGCATTCAGAAAGACGGAAAACTGCTATCGGTAGGAGGTTTGCATCGTTGATAAAGAATGATACCTTTGAAGAGGTCGATTTGCCCAGAGATGCCAGACCCTGAAAACCAGATGGATTTTGAGAAAAAAGCCAACTAGTGGTTATGAACAAGAAGTGTTCAAGGCTCATCTTGTTGTGAAATCCTGCAGCCAAGTACAAGGCATTGATTATGAAGAAACCTACTCACTGGATGTCAAGTACTCCTCCATTAGATCTCTCATGTCAATGGCAGCAAGAGAAGACTTCGAAATTGAGCATGTGGATGTGGTTACTGCCTACCTGTAGGGCGACTTACAAGAGGATATTTACGTCATACCGCCAACGGAATTCACCACATTGAATAAAGGGAAGTTATGGAANTCAATGTGGTTACTGCCTACCTGCAGGGAGACTTACAAGAGGATATTTACGTCATCCCGCCAACGGAATTCACCACATTGAATAAAGTGAAGGTGTGGAAACTGAAGAAAGCAGTGTATGGCCTGAAGCAGGCCGGGAGAGTTTGCAACAAGTAGATTGATGGAGTGTTGTTGAAACAGTTTACCAAGAAAGATTGAGATCCTTGCGTCTAATACTCCAGGGATGGTGCCAGTGTAATCATTGTTGCTCTTTATGTCGATGATAGGTTACTTTTTTTAAATGACAAACAGCTTATAGAAAAAGTGACGAATTCTCTCAAGAGCTGTTTTGCGATGGACTTAGATCCTATCTGTCAGTGTCTTAGGCTGGCCATCACCAAAGACCGACATTAAAGAAAATTATGGATTACCATAATCTGAAACAGACCCGAATAGTATACACATAAAAAGAGCATAGAGCAAAAATGCTAGAACCCCAATGATATTGGGCGAGAGCCTTTAAAATATTAATTATTTTGTGACATTCAGTAATAATGTATTCAACATGGGTAGTTCATCCACCACGGGTGTCTAAAAATATACCCAAATACTGTACCTTTGTCACACAGAGAAGAGGATAACCTCTGATGGTTGGAGAAGGAAGTGGTGACTGGAACCGTTTACGCGTAAAATACAGGGTGCGACTCGTATCCACAGAAAGATTAAAAGCAACCAACCAAAATAAAGAATCAAGTGCCGTAGCCAGAGAAGTACAAACATTGTCATAAGAGATACTTTCAACCCATATCACAATATCAGCAGCATATTGAATAGAACGAACGTGGGTGCCCAGGTGAAATATGTTGTCTTGAGAATATAAGATATATAGCAAGTGACTAAGGGTACTATCGTTTCGTAAAACCGCGGGAGTGTGGCTGTGGCTTGCATATGCGCAGTGCTTTAAGTCAAAAATGGAACTGGCGGTTTTTTTTCCAAGTTTGTAATGGTAGATTTATAAACAAACACATTGTTAGACCACAAACATCACATCCTGCATACTTTTTTATGTCAGCTTCCACAGAGAGGTATGTCAATAGTTATTTTTTTTGTTCATTGCAACACCGACACTCGTTCAATTAACTCTAACAATAATTTATCCTTTTTTTTTATTGTGAACAGTCCTGTACATTGTAAAGGAATATAGTAAAAAATACAAAAAAAAGGTTACGAATTGTAAATAACTTTGAAATGTACTTGTGATCGTAATGGCTATAAAACATCATTAATTTAAATTAATCACAAAATTAAAATTATACTTCACAGCTCTGAAGAACATTACATTTTTTCGTGTAGTATATTCCATTAAAATCATCAGCATATTTTCGTATTAAAAAAAAACAGAATGGAACCAATATTGATAAAATAATAAATATTAAAACACAGGACAGTAAAACGCAAAGTTGTACGGTGTTGTATGCCGAAGGTAGTTGCCCGTAAAATTGAATACTACAAAACAGAACATGACATGCAGGATTGGCAGTGCCTGGAGTGTATGTTAGTGCTCCTGATGGAACAGCTGTTTAGAGAGACAGTCTCTGTCCAGGTACTATGCTGGGTCATGTGCCATATACCAGTGTGCCGCACCACAGACACGCCATGTTTTGGAACAGCGGTGTACATCTTTGTACCAGAACAATGTTCCACTTTGGCCAACCGTACTTTTAGATAACACGTTGTTGGCCAGTAATGAGAGCTATTGATATGATATACTCTTTTATAAAACTTTTTTTCAGCTTCAGTTGCGGCATTACTAAGGCTGCTGAAATAAGTTGTGAAACTTACTCATAGTAGTTTCCCTTTCCATATATCCAGTATATTGCTAGTTCGTACCAGAATAGCACAAATTTGATGATTCACAAATATTTACTTTTTTAACAAGCATAAAAAATACAGTAATACAAAACATCACTCCTAGATCAGACTCAAACAGGACTGCAGCGAGACAATTAAGTCCAATTGGCAAGGTGGACCGAGTGAAAAATGATTATTGAAATTTAACTGTCGAAACTGGATTAGACTGAGCTCAAAACACACAAAACAATAGCCAGGTTGAACCACTGTTTACAACAAGCAGACGTTTATAGTTTAGAAATAATATTTCAACATCGAAAACATTTGAATAGACAAATTTTACAACCTAAGAGAACTGCAGTGGCTCAGAAACGTTGACACTTTTATACACATACATACGTACTCACGCGCGCGCGCGCGCCCGCGCGCGCACACACACACACATACATATACATACGCCCACACTGCCACAAATTAGTATTAATGTGGCTTGAATCATCGCCGAAATTTAGCTGTTTATTTTTTCATCCCAACTTCACAACAATTTTGCCCTTGTTTAGATTTTAATACACATTCTAAATTTTGCAATAAATTGTGAGAAATCCTTTTTTTAACTCATCTTCAGTCCAAGATGGATCCAGACCTTGTTCCATCATCCCTGATATTTTAATCAAAATATAGTAAGTATCTCTGGCCCAGAACCCTGGCTAGTTGTGGTGGTAGTCAACTGCAGGCTGCTTCACCCAGAAGCCGTGTGGCGCAAAGTGCTCATGGCCATGGTGGGTGGTGGGTCCACGGTACACCTTGATCTGCACTCGCCCGTAATGGTGGTCATCTGTCGGCAGTCCCCAACACTACACTTAAGGCCAGGTTACAATGAACTTAACACATAAAATGGCATTGGCGCAGAAAGTAGAATACATGTGTTAGCATGATGTTTGTCACAATTATGCACGGTGCACATACAGAAAAAATTAACAGGCATGGTGCACAGAAAGTGAGCGTGAGCAATGTGTGATATACATGCCAATCAGAACGCAGTGGCAGCATTTGTACAGTAATTTGTTTTGTATTAATGTCGTCTGTGATTGTGGCATGATTAAAAAATATTCAGCATTTTGTCAATTTTGATACCTAGCACAGAATGTTGCAAAAATTATCACACAAAGAACATTTGTTTCAATGTTGCCAACACACATACACAAATTGTATCCCACAAATTCCTACAATTTTCATAACGAAGTCCAGAACTTTTGTGCATGTGCGGCATAGACTGAAGGTGTAAGATTTGTGTTATAAATATATTTTGGGTTTTTTTTTCATGTACTTTGCGTTTGTATATCCATACTAAATGATAAAGGTTTTGAAATGCATTCACATTTAATTATTCTCCTTCATAAACTGTCCTGTTCCATGTCTGGAGGATAACCAAGAAATTGATTCCATTTAAACCCAATAGAAATCAACGAGTAAAAATTTTGTGGACAATAACATCGCCTTTCGTTAAAAGAAAAAAATTGCACGACAGGATTTATAGCCGGCAGGAAGACAACTGCACTGTTTCTAACTTCCTAGTGATTTTGAGGGTGATCGTCACCATTATTTGTTGAGAGGGGCAGGATCTTGTAGAGAATCTGGCACTTCTGATGCTTGAAAAAAAAAAAAACCTTTTCGAAAATGTAGTTTTTAAATAAATAACATAAGTATATTAACACAAATTTATACAATTCACATATTTTAAACGAAATAAACCTTACTAGGCAAAAGTATAAACATTATTATTTAACATTGTTTTTATTGATCTCCATTTTTGGTAAATATGAATCTTAATTTACATTGTTTTCTTTGGCAACCCCTCACGAAGATGTTATGGGCGCCAGCTTATCAGTTTAACCAAACCAGCACAAAGTATCGTTAATCTTGAGGCTGTGGTCGACTGCCATGGATGTGAGTCCCACGCCCATGTCTGTTGTCGCTGCAGGTTAATGGGGTACTGAGGCTCCTCAAAACATATCTGCAGCGGTGTACGCTAGCACATAATAACATCACATGTAGACTCAGAATATGACATGAAGTTAGATCGCAAGAGGTGTCTCAAATGTATGTAGCCAATTACCGAGAGTAGTCGTGAAGCGACTACATGGAAAGAAGACACATTGCACAGATGATTTACTGATCATAACAAAAAAAAGTGAAGCTGGCAGTACATACATGGTGTACCAAGCCAACCATGGCCCAATGCCCTATCATTTGTTACCCACCATAAGGGTATTGATGTAAATTAGAGGAGTCTGTGCCTCTGGTGCATGAAGGGTTGGCAAAGGTGAAAGGGGCTCCTCAGTCACAAAACATGCAGACACTACAGTAAAACTAAATATGTTTCCTACATAACGTTGACGTGGTAGCGAGATTACCCAGGGCTGGTATGATGTTATATTGCCCGGCACCATAACTCAGTGGTGAGCTAATGATGAGGGTCGTCCGGTTGACGGCCCATGGGGAGCCTGGTAATACTCCGTCAGTTGGTAGAAGAGTTGTCACATACTTACTGTTGCCCGTTTATAACTGATAACGAGACTGTAGGCCATCTCGTACGCCTGAACTATGCTAAAAGAAATGTGGATGATGCCACAAGGATGCTCTACAATGACTTGACAACGATTTTACTTGGTTGAGTGGTTTATTCACTGCCCTTGTTACAGTTAAATAATCCATGAATGATGCGTGGTAATGAGCTCAGCACTTAAATGGTGAAAAACATGTGGCCTTAGGTTGAGATGAGACTGCGTTAAACTCTCCGGTGAGAGGGCGGTTGGCGCTCCCCTTAGTACATTAAAATAACACAAATGTTCCGGTTGACTAATATATAACTATTGTAGTGAAAATGATTGCAGCCTACATGCTGGTACTGAGGGGGCTCGCGGAGCGGGTGACCATGCGGCTGGTATGGTTCAGGTACTGAGACGAACTGGGCGAGTCATGTCCGCTGCCGCGACAAGTGGCGACAACCGATATCAAACGCAGAACCATTAAACAATACATATACAATCTGTGATGTGATTGTGATGATGAAAAATTGTACAAATTAAATTAAACACCTTGGTGACATCCCCGTTTATTAACAAATGTCTGTTAATGTTAAAGTTGTGAAATGGAGAGGGAATGTCACCACACTATCGCTACTCGGTCACCTGAGTTATACATGGTGGTGGCCAGTAGTTCATTTAGTTCAATTATATTGGTTCAGACTAAGGGCACCTGAGGATGTTGCTTTAGGGGTAAACAAATACTCGTATTCTCCGTTATTTGACACACCAGGATTTTATTTATCTGAAAGTCACATAGTTATTACACACACTGGCGAGACTGAGCCCCCCTGCAAGTCGTAAGCCTGAAGGGCTGGTGGGCTGAATACTATGCGTTGGGGACGATTGTTGAAGGGAGACATTTCTCTACTTATCTGTGACTGCGGCTTTTGGTGAGTTGTCTTCGTTGGTAGCTGATGCATGGTGAATTAGGTGGCCCTGGTTCAGATGCTCGGACTAGCTCTCGTTGACGTGCTGTACTCAGCTGGCTTCTTCCTTCGGCTTCGACTGACTCCCTACCACGTCCCGCTGGACTCTCCCTCTCGCTCGATGTGGCGCTTCCGTTGAAGCTCACCACTCGTCTTCGCCTTTGGTTGAAGTAGCTGGGTCAGCTCGACTTCCCATCTCGGAAGTCCGGGATTGGTTTCCCGGGACTTGTGCCTTCTCTTTGATCTCGGCTGGCATTCCTCGTCGGAGACCTCGCGTCCCCTCTCCTACGTCGACGTCTGCCACGACTCGTCTCGCGCTCTTGACTTCT
The DNA here is from genome assembly GCA_002778355.1 of Clitarchus hookeri. NCBI lineage: Eukaryota > Metazoa > Arthropoda > Insecta > Phasmatodea > Phasmatidae > Clitarchus > Clitarchus hookeri. The sequence continues at coordinate 87,019 of NQII01002496.1, read as the reverse complement.
CCGCCTCGGAAACTGCCACTACTTTTTCGGGAATGAACTTATAAGTTCTCGGCGCTTCTACTTGGTTTGTCTCGGAAATTTTCACATGAATTGTTGGCTGTGGCTCTGGGTTCTCTCCTCGGTGACGTTACTATGGACTCACTGACTGACTGACTCAACCATTCGGCGCCTGAATACGTCTCTCGGGGAATGGCGCCACTCGAGCTGGGGCTACCACTCGTTTCGGGAATTTACACATTATTTATCGGCACTGTTCTCATTACACGACTGTTTACTCCCGTCTCGGCTGGCGATAATTGGTCCCGAACAATTGACTGTGTACAACTGATTACTACTGATTGCCTGGGCCGGACCCGAACTCCGACCCGTTGATAAGACTGCCTCTCACCTAACTGCGTTCTCGGTCTTGCATCGTGGCTGAATAACTTCTCTTGAATGTCTGCAACTGAATGATAACATCTGAATGACCGCTTACCTTGGCTGCTCTCGAATTTAACTCGCTTCTCGATATATTCAAATTGGCTGTCAGCAGTTTGTGTCGACAGAAACAGGGACTTCCCTGGCGTAACTCGCACGTTTTTCTGTATAGGATTTAGTGTCTCCTCAGCTACTCTCGCGCTAAAACTAGGGGTGGAGAGAGGGGTGTAGCAAGTGTCTCGGGGATTCCTGGCAGCTGTGTCTGCAGTAATCTTGGCCAGGGGGTCACCCTGTTTCCTTCGCAGAGGGTTGTAACAGCTACTTCCTGGGACTTACCCTATTTCCTTCGGCTGTGGTACATCCCCGAAAGTTTTATACGTCGGGACTTCCCCGGGGAGTATTTTTCAGGGTGTGAATACAGCCCACTTCCTATCCTACGTACTCGCCTCACGTCAACACTAATGATTTCTTACAATGTTGGATGCCTTTAAAGGCAATCTCTATTTTAGAAAAACATAATAACTCTTATATAAATACATAATAAATTAGTTATTACATTTTATCGTAAAAGTGTTTGAATTTCACTTCCGATGATGCGTTGAATTACACTGCCTACAGCGTTGCCAGGTGGCTGTTCCCTGAAGGGATGGACGAGTCCACCTGGGCAAAGGGGTGTGAAATGCCATGCTTGATTTCCATTTATACAATGAAAAACACCTCTGGCTGTAGAAGTGAATGCAGTGACTCTGTTAAATATGTTTATTACAATTCTGTTCACTACTGGATGACACTTTGGGGCAGCTGTCTCTTCAACTCTGACCTACCAGCCAGTTAACGTCACACAGTGTGGCATTGCATCGTGTTCAGCTGCGCTAGCTGCGAGGATGCAACGACCAATTGCCAGGTATGCTTTGGTATAAACACCGTTTAGGATCACCTACCCATGTATTAAAAGAGTTACCTCGTGTAATAATTGAGTAGGGCAGTCTCTTGAGTTGCATAATCCTTGTCGGCAAGAATGTGCAAGTTCCGTTCTTGTCGACACGCACTACGCACTTTTGGCCTGATGTAGTTGTTGCGGCCCGGTGTAGCTTGTGTAGTTGTGACTGTGGCAGTCAGAGTGGGCACAAGGAACTCGTGGATGTGTGGTTCACGTCAACGAGACTACATAACAAAATGTATGAAGTGGCCCGAGTCACGACACAAAACCCAATCTCTATGCCTGCTGAACTGCAACTGATTTGGCTACTGAAAGAGGCTGCCCAACAAGACGAGTATTTCGTGCCAAAACACACTGAGTATTTTGTTTATTAATCAAAGTTAACACATGAGACAAATAACAAAAAATTTGTTTTTATACATTTATGTTTTTTAGTAACAAGAATATATATTAGTAGTGACACTGATGTGTGCCGCATATTTCCTCCCTTAGCCTGTTCGTCCCGCTTCACCAGCACAGCTAGGACGTACCCTCTACTAGGGACAAGTTGGCCCGAATGTGGTCGTCACCCACTCCACGACTACCAACGCCTGCAACATGCATAGAGGTACACCCCACCTTCGCTCCCCTCCAGGTACTGGTGGAGTCAGGTGACCATCCCGCTTTCAGACACTCAAGAGACCTCTTTTTAGGGTGTGATTATTCGGGATAACCAATACTGCAAAGAGACGTCTCCGGAAAAAAATTCTGCCACGGAAATGAATGCAGCGTGGGGGACACAGGGGTTACAGTGCTCTCGAAATCTTTGTGTGCCCCCCCCCTTCATTACCTTTTAACATTTCCGTGCATTTGTTGTGCATGAAGTGTGAGTATGTTAACAACCTGTAAATAGATGGGTTTTTAAAACCCAATACAAAACAACGTTTAAATTGGCTCTCAAATAAACATGCCTTGTTTAACACGCAATCAAGCATGGCTACCCACACCACTCCTGGAGTCAGAGTGGACTCGTCAACCACGAGCAACCTAAAGCTACACAATATTACGTGAAAATAAGGGTGGAAGTTATTTTTTTTTAAACATTATTCAAAGTATTTCATATATAAACAAATCAGCTCAATATGCAACGACTGGGAGAGAGTCCCGAGACTAAATCGAGTTACTTTGCTTACATATTTTGATGTAAAAACATTCTCATTTTAGGCTCAATTTGCTGTGATGTGGACCGCACGTTCACGAGTCCTTATGCTCACTGTGACTGCTGCAGTTTTGTCCACACACCAAACACACCACACCGATAAGCGTTAACACGAGTGCAAGTGCATTAGTGTGTCTAATTTATTCAAGGTCAGTGTATTTCATCAGTATAATATCATCAGTGTATTTATTAATAGCGTCAGTGTATATAGTTAATATAATTTGTTTTGTCATCATTGGAGACAGTCTGCACAGCCACAGCCAGAGACATGTGACATTTAATATTTGGCAACACTGTGGCTGGTACGATAGAAACATTTAGAATAAGAATTATCATTTTTTATTGTGTATTGTTTTAGGGAAAATTATGAAATCTTAGTTTAAGTTAATTCATGTCCCCTTTCATATCATTATCATTTTTAGTGTATTGTGTTTCATCGTTTCACCGCGTGGCATCGGCTGCGCTCAGGTAGCTTAAGCCAGCGCACGCTTCCGCCCAGTACTCGTCAGCACTTCAACGGACTCGGACGTGTAAGCTCTCTCGCTCTGCAGAAGCCCTAGCAAAGACATCATCAGTCGAGTGGGTATCCAGACACATCGGTCACATTTTAAATCATTATTTTGATATGTTTCATTATTTTGCTTCCATAGCACCAAGGGGAGAGCGACGTTAAGATTTATCGGGAATTTTTAAGTGCATCCGAGTTTCACATTATAAAGACCACGTAGTCGCTCGCAGCTTCCGGGCCATTCAGGCCACGTGTCTTGTGTTATAGTTGTGTGTACAGTAACGAGTCTCAGGTAATAAATACCTCAAACACGCATCATTTGTTTTATTTATAATTAATTAAGGCGTGCGAGGTGGCCTCCAGCCTCGCTATTGTGTGTGACGGAGTGTTCACCAGAGCCCCCTAGGCCATCGAACCGAAGCAGCCGTCATCTCATCAGCTCACCGCAGAGCTGTGGCGCCGGGCACATACATATCACTTCACAACTCTGGGAACACCGCGGGTCAAGTTGGCAACTTTCACCTTAGCCACGCTTGGCCACGTCAGCTGATACAAATTAATAAATAACAGTAATTATGTCTTCTAGTGTATTGTATTGGTACTTATATATGTTTGACATTAGCCCAAGTTAACTGATCTCTGCGACCATTCGCTGTACTACAATTCAGCAATTGCCAAGTACCATGCCGACGACAAGAATATCGGGTGTGCCTGTCAGCGACAGTATCTCGACACTGTTTATGAATTCACCCTCTTCACCCAACACTGCGCGAGTCAGCTGACGGTCCCACTTTGATCCGACCACGTGGGCAACACCAGAACCGCCTCGTGGTTCAGATCCCAATGAACAAGCAAATGTGCTCACACTCAGCACTACACCATCAGGGCGCAGCACATGTGAAGGCGACACCAGGCATCGTAGCGCCCTTGATCAGCACATATACGAACCGATGCCATTGTGCAACACTAAATGTATGCGAGTGTTGGTGGTCCCCAAAAGCAGAGCAAAACCCTTCCTTGTTTGCACAAAGTAATCTATGCTACTAAACATAATTAAAATTAATGTTAAAGTGAAGTGTCAATGAAATCCTACTTGGAGTACGGGCTTCACCCATGTCAGTCTATGTTTAGCCCCCACAGGCATCACCTGACTGGGGGCATCTAAGTTTATGTGTTTTAGTAGGAATAGTGAGTTTAAAAGTATACATATTTATTTTTGCAGCAGTCAACAGGTTTACAGCCTCGGATAGACACATTTACAGCACTATGTGCCCATAAACCTAACAGCGCGAAAGTGTGTTGTCATGAATAATTAAGTCGCTTGGAGAGTATAGAGAATTTATAAGCTTTTGCTAGGGATAATGTTCAGTCTAGATTTAGATTTCCCACCCATGCATTATACACAATAAAGGGCCTAATCCTGTTTTTCGTTTCTTTTACACTCACGTGTTTCCGATGGCCGGCTTCTTTGTGGCTTGTGGCTGGAAATATGCCCGCAGCCATTTAAGTCTGAAGCGGGCATTCAAATGAGCAGGCCGCGCGGTTCGCAACTCCCGGGCAATTTGTCAACTTCTCTGTCTTCCATCAAGAACCATAGTTTTATATTATTTTTCGACCAGACTTATAATAACATCTCTTCGCCTCCTGCAGACATACAGCCCCAGGAGTGTAAGTTTACCTTTCTAATCCAGAGAGCATGTACTCATTTTCCCCAACTCAACACCCAATAGGCTTAGTGTGTGGGGTACACTTAATGATGTGAGCACCGTCAACTGGTTTGTAGTGTCGAAACATCAATAAATGACTGCAATCCCCAAGTAAGCATTTTGATTTATAAGCCTTGCCTCTTAAAGGCATTTCGAGAGCTGGACCCACCAATCAGCCATTCTAAGGGTTTTCAAGTGTTTTCAGTGCAACACGTACTTTCATCAGTGTTTAATTGGCATGTGGAGTGGCCTTACAACTCCAAATTTAGCTAATGTTATACCAGCACAACTGTCCACCTAACAACTGGCACCCGTGGCAGTACTGGGCCAACTGTGACTGCCTATGGCTACCAGCCTGTTGTACCACAATTAATACATCATATATTGAGACGTAGAGGATTGGGAGAACAGTCTAGCCAACTTGATGACTCGGCCATAACCCACAATAGCAGAGCAGCAAGTAAGAACTCTACATGACGTCTCTGGCAAATGTGCTACGCCAGAACTCTGCACAAAGAATGGTGCAGCGGTGATGTCACTACCATTCTCCAACCCCAACCTCATGTCATATCTGCTTCTTTAATGGAAATGCAAGTGTATTTTTATGTTCAATTGGCTCGCTTTCGTTCTGTGGTACTAGCGAACTCCACCATGCTCGTTCTGTTGGTTCCATGCGCTTAACATGAGTGCACATGCGCCGCGAGCCTCCAGGCATTTCAATTTCATTGTGCTTATCATTTAGTGTACCAATAGTGTTAACATTGTTCGGATCTTAATTATCTTTTGCATAGCCCGAGGGCCTTGCCACTCTCCCCCCACCAAGCTAGAATTGCACCGAAGTTACAACATACCTAATTTCTTTCATCGGCCATGTATCATTTTTCTCTGTGTATGCTGGTAGCACATCATAGCCGCAAGGCTAATGTAAGTGCCTCCTTTGTGGGAAACCAGTGAGTAAAACTCAGTGCATCATAAAATGTGTGTTCTTATTTCACCAGCGGCTGCTTCATGGCTGTATAACTGTTTTGGCTATTCTACCCTTTGCTTCACCGCATCTAAAGATGTCTAACCTATTGTGTTTTGGTACATAAGACGGCCATCTAACAGTTTCGTATGATATTAGTGGCGATTCGTCGCCGAGCACCACTCGTCGCCAATCTGCAAGTTACCATGCTGACCATTCCTGGCAAAAGGTCCCATGTGCTCGGCTATACTCAAGTCAATGGCGGACGTCGTAAGGATGCTGCGACGACAGATCCCGATGTGCTAGCCGCCTGGGTATGGTACTGGTGGACACATGTGACACCCGTGGAGTGGTTACAGCCTGTCGCATGATGAAACGATCCTCCATGCTGGTGGTCTGCCATGGTCAACCCGAGCCTTATCAATGGGTGTGTGTCCTGTTCCCACTTCATCCAACACCAGCTCATTGTGTAGTATGAATGGTTCAAGTGGCAGGCAATGCCCCAAATGTCCATCCTGCCTCTCGAAGGCCGACATTGCGGTCTCTCGCAAACTGAAGCAGTTTTACAAAGGGTTGTATAATTCGCAGTAGGGGCATGTTGCATGTTCATTGAATTCTACTCTGTGGCTCACACTGCCCAGACTGCTACTAGGTCTTTATTCGATATCTTGCAGCTATGAATGATGGATACAAAATTTCGGTGTTTCGATATGGTGTCACTGCTGGTAAACAATTGACTGTTTACAGCATCATAATCGAAACCTACCAATTATCATATTACTAAATAACGAAATGTCCAATTTGGACATGACCTGTGACTTGTCGTAATCTGCGAACATGTAAATCCGCCTTTATAGTCCTTTCCGAGTTACTTCCAACTTTTATGAAGCCGTGCTCGTGTTCTTCTTTCAGGATATTCCTCCACCTCATGCAAACAAAAGCTTCGTTTCATTCAACAGTAAACAGTGTAGCCAGTGCAGTGCAGCTACACCGGATTTCTATTCCAGTGTAAGTACACCAGCTCAGTTGAAAGAAGCGTCATTGTTGTTAACATGCCTGTAGAGATTTAGCGCCATGTTTGAAAATTAGCACCTGTGTTGGTATGGGTTTTGTTAATGAAACATTTGCTGGTGCGGGTGAATGTTTACTCAGGTTTAATTAAACATATGTTATATTTGCGTCATAGCTTTTCGTTCCAATTTCTAAATGGATGTTGACCGAATAATATCAGTTCCTTGCTATTTCGTATGTACACAGGCACCTACAGAAATACTTGGAATGGTCCAAGTTCATAATTCAATTCGAGAGATGTGTTTCTCAGCAAACAAGTCAACCATTTACGTATTTCCATTTGCTAACAATTCGCTGCGGGTATCGTACGTGGACATGCGGCAACTGTGGAGTGTTGAGGTTATATTTCGGACTACGAAGTGGAAATATCTAAATGTCGACTTTTGACACTTACAGTTAATTGAAATGAACGTATATTCGTAATTGTAGTTTACCAGTGCTCTTCCACTGTTGTCGTGAATAATTGAAACAACCTTCATTTTACACTGTACAAACTATTCAGTAGACACATACAAATTTCGCGCGCAAGTTATTACACTCCACCAGATATACCTCCTCCGGAGCAGTTGTAAATTTTGCTGCACCAAATTACACCAGTGTAGCTACACCGATTGAATGAACTGCTCACTGTCAACTAGTTTGATGTAATATCTGGTTGAGTGAAACAATTTTGGTGCAGTTTTCCTTGCCGGTGTAGATACACTGGTTGAATGAAACTAAGCTGAATCTTACACCAAAGCGGCAGCACACTGTGTTCGTGTGCACTCAGTCTAATAATATTATGCGTGATGTAACTTCTTCTTACTTGGTATTCCAACACACCTATTTTCTCTCTGGTTTTTAAAATTAATTATAAATGACATTATAACTTATAGATAAAATGTAAGTAAAAGTTCATTTAAAAAAAAATGCTTTATGCAAACAAGTATAAAATTCTTGGGAAACATGGCATATGTAGGAAACAGCCAAACACGTCATACATGGGATGATTTTCCAAAGTTTTCAATCAGGAAGTGTGACGAGTATTGTTATGCGAATAGAGTATGGTTACCGTGGTGGGACGCTGCAGTATGTTGGTCGTTGCTAGGGACGACGGCGAAAGGCACACGTGCTGTATCTTGATAAATTTGGTCTTCTGAAGCGTGCAACTGCAGAGGTTGGCTGCCATGAGGGTGGCCGCTCGTCACTACTGCCAACGCCACCGCTGCCACAACACAGCTGCGCACCTGCCTCTCCACAGAAATAAGCAAACATCCCTGAGCATTAAGGGTTTACACAATTGAAAACTTAAGGTACCCGCCTACCTGGCACTTGAACTGCTTGAAATTGTTTTCCCATAAAACTGTCCATAATGCGTCCAATGTGCTGATATACGAAAATAACACATACTTCATACGAGGCCTGTTGGGTGATTTCAAGACGTCAAGCACATTGGAAACACCATTTCAGAGTGCTCCAAAATGGCTAAAAAAAAATTGCCTTTTCAAGTCGTATCTTAAAATATACGCGTCTAATACATACAAAAGTACTCAAGGACCCTGCAATGAAACCTTATCGCTCTCGGGCTTCTCAGCCTTAAATGCGGGAAAAAGTTTCAGGAAGGCAGGAGCCTTAAGCAGTAGGCAGTGGCATCACAAAAATTTAGTATACGAAACATTAATTTATTTCTACATGCATGTTGATATGAACTGTTGCGAAAACAATAATGTATCAACTAAATAACGCCTTTGTTTAGTTCAATTTCAAACAACGCGCTTTAAAGATTCGTTTTTATAATGTTCTTACTTTTTGTTAGGTTACTGCGCTCTGTCAAATCCTTATGCTTACAGCTTAAGTTTTTAATTTCTTAAACATCTTTAAAGCTGCTAAATTTCTCGATTTTTCCTTTTTGTTCTGACATAATTTTGTGACGATATATGATACGGTTTTTGTGATATGGTATCAAGTTCTTTGCACTAAAAGTTTTTTTTAAGGAAGATTTTAATTTGTGAAATACAAATTGACGAAATAATATGATTTTCGATATTTTTACGTTTGCCAAACGATTTTCAAAGTGGTCCACAAAAAATATGTTTGGTTGTAGCTTGAAATATGTTTTAATGTCATCAGAAAACTACACATAAATGTATCAAATAATTGAATTATATGATCTGTCGATTTCAATTTTTACAATAGACTTGAAATGGAAAACAAAGACATTAATTCGTGGCAATATTACTATATTAAAAATATTTTAGCTGAAATCAAACGTCTTTAAGTTAATATTTGAAATTTGCTTGGCCCAAGATTCATAGAGTCAATTAGGATTACTTATTTAAAAAAAAAAAATATGTGATGCAGTTTATTCGCGGTTTCTTTACACTTTTTAAATTAAATTTTTGAACAATCACCCCATCTATGATGTGTTAGGTTGTTTCTTAAATCTGCCATGTACGAGTATCCCAAGCGCTTATTACTTATGTTAACATAAAATTATGTTATTTTGGTTATATTGAATTTTGACTTATAAATTATAATATTTCATTTATTATCCATATGAATAAAAAAACAGTGAGAAAATAGATGTTTTGGTATCGCCCAGTAGGAAATAGAACTCTTCTAAAATATAACACTGAGTGCGCACGAATACGGCGCTTTGTCCCTCTGGTAATTCTTTGTAAGTTTTGTTTGCATGAGGTAGACGAACATTCTGGAAGTAGAACTTTAGCAGGGCTTCAGAAAAGTTGGAAGTAAACGAAAATGGACCATATCAATTATTTATCCATTGTTTCTGTGCTGTACTTAGAGCGAGGTGGCACAATGTTAAAACACTGGACTCACATTCGAGAAGACCCGGGTTTGATCCCCTGTCCGGCCATTCTGATTTCGGGTTTCCAGGGTTTTCTTAAATCACTCGAGGTGAATGCTGGGATGGTTCTGTCTGCAATCGGCCGTACCTGTGAACGTTTCCGAATCTCGACGTTAAGTGACGTCGTATTAACGCAGTCCAAATAAAAATTGTCCGAAAGTGAGCTTTTAGAATCTGGCACTAGATCGCAGTAAATTGGGCACATTATTAGTTGTGTAGTGATTTTGATATTGCTGAATTATTGATTTAATTTTTGTGGGATGCGTGATTTGAATACTTATTTAGTTATCTTTATTATATAGGTCCTAACTGTTTTATTTTAAACAAATTCACCAACTGATATTGAAGAAATGTGTTTGAAATTTGCAATTTTAAAACTTCTATCCTTTATATCAAATATTTCAGATCGAACGCAGGTAGCACTAATTAGAATTTCGTCACGTTCGTCTTGAGTAAGTTCACCTTGTACGTCCATCATTTACATTTACAATGTAACATTCCACGAATGCGCGAGAAAGCATCAGAGTCTTCTTCTTTTTCTGTCATCTTAGGACATAACTTGGGACTACGGTGCAGTTTTCTTAATGCTTTGACTTGCGAAACGGGAGGTTGGGACAGCGCCATGACGTCAGAGGATCACGTGCACCAATCAGCATATCCTTGTATTAAGACACAAATTGAGATAGCGAAATTGTAGACAGGCCTTAATGCAAGCCACGACTGATTCCTTCCCTATTTCCCTCGATATCTTGTCTTCTCCTACCAAGGACACTCGAAACACACAATAAAATAAACTAATTGAATTAACTATCATTTCACAACAATGTAAAATATATTCAATACCTAGGAAAAAATGCAATATCTGAACCCTCTAAAGGAGAATGTCTTATAACATACTTGCTCCTGCAACTTGTTTTCCAGAGTGCGTATCTAAATTTGTGACACATCAAGATCTGAATAGTTGTCTTCTACGCATTTTAACAAGGTTAGGTATTCATTGCCTTGACTGTTGCCCGGCTACTCACAAAAGATAATAGATAATATCTTATTTACTAACTTCCGTCATTAGCAAGGGAAAAATAAACACACTTAATATCTAAAGGTCATTTCACATGATCAAATATTTTATTGAATTCAACCAATTGAATTCAACTTAATAAAAACTGAAAAGTGTTTCACATGCACTTCAATAGATTTATTTCAATTTAAATTGATTTATTTCTTATAATTTTGAAAATACTTTCCACACATGAAGCTGTGTCCAATAAATATTAAAGTAGCAACTCAAAAAATTACTGGTAATATTTCAGTAACAAAAAAAAATTAAGTTCAGTATTTTTTAAAACTTATACAAACTAGCACTGTGCAAAAATCATTTGTCTAAACCAAAACTAACATTTTTTCTGAGGTAATATATTTACTTTAGGTCCTTTCTCACAATTAAATTTTTCTTTAAATCACCTTTAATTTTTTTTTAAATTCACATTATTTAATGCTACATAACGTCATATAAAAGTGATAACCGCGGCCATTTTCTCTTTCAATTACTTGAATGTCTCGTTTTCCTTCACGATTTTCGTTTAGATGTTCTATACTTACTTGAATCCAAAACTTCTATCGCTTATCACAGTTTATCTGACAAAATTAATGGAAGTAATCTCACAATAATAAATGATGTGTGCACACATTTAAAGTTTTTACAAAATAAGGATAAACACTTTTCGAAAAGAAAATATACATTAAAATTAAGAGTCTGCATGTGTTCAACCAATTATTTTCGTGACGTGCACGAGTCGTAGATGCTTATAAAGATTTACTTTTGGTATTTTTTAAACTGGTTTCATTAAAACGTTTGTGATAAGTTTTCATAGGGAGACTTGAAAGCTTATTGAATGCAATTCATTAAAAGGCAAATAAAGTAATTTTTAGTTAAATAAATATAATTAAAGTAATTCAATAAATATTTGATTGTGTGAAATAGCCTTTTGCATTAAATAAATATATGCAAATATTTATGTAACTTGAACGTGCGTAAATTACTTTTATTAAGAAACTACACATTATATTTATACTGTTTTAATAAATGGGAGTGCTAAAGTCTGTTCACGGTAAAGTGAGCACTATTGAGGCCCTAGTTATATTTTTCCTATTAGCCATTTTTACCCTTCCGCCACTTTTTAAAGCAATAATTTTAAGCTGTATCTCAACACGTTAATTCTGATTCATTTTGAGTTATGCACGGAAATAAAAGTTTCAGCGGATCGCCAGTATTTCAATTTAAAATTTTTTAGATAAAATTTAAAGTAACATTAGCCTGAAGTATGTACAGTGTTTTTTTATAAAGAAAACATTTATCGAAAGCATTTTATATTTCAATTAACATAAAAGTAGGCCTACTTCCTTTTTGATAAAACGAAATTTTCATTACCTATATTTTGTTAATAAGTCATGATTATAATATCACATACACTTAAAAGAAAGGACCATAAACTTTATAGCAGGTATATAATTAACTTAACATTATATACATAATAGCCAGCAAAATATTATTTAATTGCTTTTCATGTTACGTTATTGGTGAACGCCAAACATTTCAAAGTGTCGGATTTTAATGAAATCGCAACTTATCACTCCTGCGACTAAGAATCACTTTACTTGAAACCAAACTTTGTGATAAAATTACTTTTGAAATTCGTACGTCGGGGCTCACCGAGGTGAGGCGGGTTCGATTCCCGGCGCGGTTGCCCCCAGATTTTCGCACGTCGAAAATTGTGCCAGACGATGCCGCTGGTCGGCGAGGTTTGCTCGGGGATCTACCGTTTCCCTCGCCCTTTCATTCCGGCGCTGTTCCATATTGATCTCACTTCACCCTCATCGGATCTAAAGACCCCGATGTTAAGAGCTACTCAAATCTCTCCAGTCACTCTCAGATATGATACTAGTTCAATGCTGCAGTATTCATAGAAGTTGTATGATCTGATATTTGTTTACAATCGATATAGGTTATGACGTTAAAAAAAATTGTATAGCAGTACGTAAGTTTCTAGTAAGCCTCAATAAGTCGGTAAGAATTTGTTCTGCTATATTGTGATACTTGCCAATGCTAATTAAAAATAGGTGCTTTCTTTAATACCCCATGGCCCGTTAATGACGACCACATTCCGTCACCTCTGATAATTGCAGTTAACTCACCAGGGAGATCATGATGTTGACGCGATAGTCGCTGGACGCAGACTGAGCAACTTCCCGCCGCTCACGCCTTTATACCAGCAGGCGGGCGACAGAAAGCCCCGACCTAGCTTGCACTAGGTGTCTCGATCATTATATTTTTGATCCATTTGTAAATCGGTGACTTTTATGTTTTTTTGTGATCTGTTATGCAATTTTTGTTAATGTTGTCTAGCCACATTTATGTTGTCTTCGTAGTTTTTCTTTCGTTCATTATCAGACTGGATCATTATAACTTTCTGATTCTTCGATATGTCTATTTATTTTGACTTTCAGTAGTGTGGTTGTGGTTTTGTTGTTTTCGTATTGTCATCATTGTGTTGTCTTCTTTTGTTTCTGTATCGCTTGTTGTCTAACTGGATCGTTAACTCTTGTTCCAATATGAGCTTAGTAGTCTCGGGTGGACTGATGTGTGAATGAACTTTCGGCCCTCTAATGAAATATTTTTAAAATACAGAGCTTGCATTTCTTGCAATCAATTTATATAAAAAAATCATATTTATTTTTGCCATTATTTCTAAATATTAATAAATAATTTTAACTGAAATATTTATAAACAAGAGTTACACTTACGGGTTACAGAAGATGATTAGTCTGGAAGAGGGGAGGGAGGTTCGTCCCATCCGACCCTCCCTGGATCCACCACTGCTCACATGAACGAGTGCACTTCTTTGAAAGTTCTGAAATTACTTTTGTGTACAGTTATTTCCACGGCAGAATATTTTTGGGCAGGTTGACCGTCAGCTGAATATGTTTATGTAAAGATCATCTTTGGCAAGGCAATACTCCGCTGTAGTCATGGAAACAGCTGCAAACAGTATTTCCTTCAGAATTGTGGGAAAAGCGCACTCGTTCGTGAGAGAGGTCGTGGTTAGACTACTAGCCTCAGAAGAAGGAAATAGCCAGCTTTGGCGCATCAGGACCTGGGACCGGAGATAGGAACTGTTCATGCTCTATCATTCCAATAATACAGTGGCTATCTTGTCCGCCATTTTGAATGTCGGCGAACCTGAATACAAAAAAAAAATTATTTAAAAAAACACAATTTACGGAGTTCGCACAGCCTCGCGCCAAGTAGACGACTGACCCCCTCACACCTACTCCCCTCGTCTTTGCTCATTCTATCGTATGCAGCCATCTTGGTTTTTCGTTTGTCATTTGTTTATACATTGCTGGAGGATGCCATCTTGCATTTCATATATTTACTTTTAGATCACCTAGGTCACGCTAGTGTATTAATACTCGATATCGCTACCAGGAGAGTTGTCAATTTAGCCACCAGGTGGCAGCCATAATTTGTTTATGTTTATAAAGTATATGTTACTTTGTCGGCGCCCTCCATGCTGGATTCTATTTTTTACACTTAGATGGCGCTAATTTCCCGATTATACCTCATCCTATCGGCCTGTACCGAATGGTGATGTTAACCATTCATGCAAAATATAGAACTGCCATATTAATTTTTTTGGTTTTATTCTTAAATGCAAAACTGTTTATTACTTTTTTTTAAATATAAAACGGAGGAGTTTTTAAAATAAATAACACACATCATATTTGAAAAACTATTTTTTTTTGGTAATGTACAAAATGAGAGAAAACATATACAATGGTACAGTAATTGCAATTTTCAGTGTTCGCCACTCGATTTATGCTTCAGCGACCCAGGAATTTAAGCGGACAGGGAAACCCCGCCACTTGACGTACTCACTTCCATTACGTCGTTTCAGCACTTTCTCGACCAAATACACATCTGCAAACTTTGTAGGCTGGATCTCCTCAGTGTAGAAACCACCATGGATGGGAACATTATTCATATCCTCGAGAAAGTAGGTCCTCTGAGCATAGTTGCATATACGTCATACACGAAAGAGTTCAGGGGCCCAATTCTCCCAATTTTAACGAGCAGGTGTTGGAGACTTCAAGTTTGTTATAATTATAGAGCTACATAAACGACTTTGTGTGTATTCTAAAATAATGTGTTGTAAATATACACACCTCAAAAAATGTTTTGTTCCACTGGGATTGCTGAGTTACTACGAGGTTGCTCACAGCCCAAGAGAAAGTACGCGACGAAAATACACACACTATAGCCCATTCAAGGTTAAATTACAATTTTTCTGAAACCCCGCTAAAGTTCTACTTCCAGGATATTCCTCCGCTTTGTGTGAACAAAGCTTAATCGAGTCTCTAAAATTACAACAAACTGACAGCGCACCGTATTCGTGCACACTGAGTATGATTATATTTTGCATAAGAACTATTTCTTACCAGATGTTACCAACACAACTATATCCTCCTTGTTTTTATTCATATTAATTATAAATTAATTATTATAATATATATAAAACAAAAGTAATAGTTCAGTTTAGCCAAAAATAAGGTACTTTTATGTTACCACAAATATAAAATGTTTGTAATACATGGTATATTTAGAAAACAATCCTGGAACGTCATACATAGGGTGTTCTTTCAAAGGTTTGATTCAAAAAGTGTGAATAGGCTATATGTACGGAATACCACGCCAGACGTGACGAATGTCTTTTTGAAATGTGCACACTGCTACAGCAAACAACCTTCATGGGAAATCAATTACAGGTTGTGCAAAACTTATTTTATTGGTGTATACGATATTTCAGCTATATAGTTACAAGGAAATATTTGGCAATTAGTTTCCAAATGATTTGTTAGTGAGAAGAAGGGGAGATGTTCAAAGTACACGCAGACTTGCTCGGCATCTGGAAAGAGAAACTGCTTGTAGTAGCAAAAACACAGACCAGGGCGAGATGTAGAGAAGTAGAGAGAAAGTTACGGCGCGCAACTGCCGTCCACGGGCGACAAAACACTGTTACGTCGGCGACGAGCTGAGGACTTCACTCGCTCACCCGCCCGTGAAACTGGTCAGCCTGGCAAGAATAAAAAAAAAAAGTAGAAAATAGTTCGGCCTTAAGTGCGCGATCACGCACAGAAAGCGTGCGAGCGACAGCACGTCCGAGATCTCTCGCTATCATTCTGAAGCCAGAAACGCACAAGCAGCAAAACATTTCTGTACTTGACTAGGTGGTGATTTTTTGACATTCGCCATTGCTATGAAGATGTCGGTCATGAAAAACAATACTAAGCACGAAAAAATATTTAAAAAAATAAAACCACAAACCTATGGACGAGCAAATGAGAAAATATATCAATATTTATACATTGGTTACTTGTATTTTTTAAAGTATTTTTTCGTGCTCAGTCTTGTTTTTTCATGAGAGACATCTGCATCGCAATGGCGAATGTCCAAAAATCTCCATCTAGTATTTAAAATATCACATTTCTGTACTTGTTACAAGATAATCTTTGGAATCTAGCTGCCGACATTTTCTTGTAACTCACAGCTGAGATATTGGGTTTACAACTCACCATTTTAGAAAACACACGCACTTGTTTATGTAGCTTAACATTTATTACAAACCTTGAAGCCTAAAACACTTGTTTGTTAAAATTCGTCATTAGTTTTACACATCCCACACTTATGTTTTGTGGAAATTACTCTTATTAATTTCTGGTGGTACAACAAAATATTTGACATCTAGTTTACAATCTTGTACAAATACTGAAATATATTTACAGCGCGGGCGCTCGCGATTTGAGCCATTCAGATGATTGCACCTTTGAATGTATCCATACCGAATGCTCTAAAACGAAAACGACGAATAGAATAGACGCAGTAAAATACAACCAAGTTTTATTGTATGGTGTTTGATCTGTTGTAGGCAGATTGCGGTTAACTGAGTAATATAGCGCCCTGGTCAGGATGTGCCTTCCGTTGTCTATTCGCCAGGTGTAAAATTAACATTGCTATGGGTCTAGTCACTTTGCTCATACGTTAAGAAAGTGTGCCTGCGAAATTTTAGCAGCGCAAATATTGGCAATACCTCATTCCTATTAATTAATGCACAAATATGGTCAATTAAATTCAGAATAAATAATAATGAAGTAATGTAAATACAATAACGGAGCAAAGTAACGCAATGAATATGACAAGACAAATATCAAGTAGAGATCACATGCTAGGACAAAGAGACCAAGTACGACCAAGCAAACCGGTTTGTTGAATAGAAATATTTTATGACCGTTCTTCGTTTTAAAATGTTGTTGTCAAATTTATTTCAAGACGAAAACATGACAATGTGACAGGGGCTTAAGACATCTCCAACTTCTATCTTTCATCAGTGCTCCGAAAATAATAAAGGTAGTACGTATATAACAATATAAGAGAATGGTCAAAATTATCATTTGTGTATTGTCTTGCCAAAGATTTGGTTAAACCGTCTAAAAAAACAACTTGTGAAAAAATAAGGTAAAAAATAAGGCTTTCGTGCAAGTGGTAGGGGTCCTTCCCTACGGACAAACCCTCTCCTGCCTGGCGCTCGTACTGGGTTGCAGTGTCTTTGAACTCTTGTGGTTTTTGACGGGACTATTAAATGTGCAACCAGTATGTCTGCTTACGAAAAGACACCATACCCAGATAAGGATTGAATGGTACTTTAAAGTTACCACGCATGCTGTAAATAATATTTTGAAGTCCTCCAATAGAGTTTAAACGGTATATTCTTAAAACATACTAGCCGGACATAGCCAAAACTATGTACGATAGGAGCCTTTATTGAACTTTGCTAAAGACTTTCCATCAATAAAATAATAGGGTCACCACTGAAAGTGACAAGTACACGCAGCACTAGAGGAACACAACACGCGAGTTCAGAGCCCTGCGCGTAGAGGCAATGGAGCTCTTGTAGCGCGTGCCAGTGTGACCCTTACAGCTCCCGCACTTCTCGGCCAAAAAAGGAGGAAAACGATGAAGGCAGGAGGGGGCCTTAAAGTACTCTATCCAAATACGTGTACAGGTCCTGCGGTAGACACGAGCAGCAAAGATAAATTAAAATGGGTCCAAAACTAAAAAAATATTATACTAAATGGGAATGCATTTCTTGGCACCAGCAGCCAGACTCCTTACGTTCCACAACGTGCAGCATATAAATGTCATGTGTGTTGCCTACGTTTCAGGCGTACCACCTTACACAGAGCCAAACACCGTTATTATGGTTACCAACGTTCGTTCTAAACGCAAGACGGCGAAAAACGTTTACTTAATTAAAATTTTCAGTTATTTGTGGTAGCACTGTATCAGCCAGGAAATTTTAAATTAAATCCTTCCAAATCTTTCACCTCAACTCAACGCTTCCTAAGTCTCGTCATCTCCCCGCACGGCTTAAAACTCGTCAGACCTTTCATTAACCAACTACGATTTTTCTCGAGCGCCCATACTCAGATATTACGTTTTGACTGGTCCGAAGCGATCAGACGGCAGAGATGTAGCCAGAAATCTCTCAAAGGGCGGGGTTTACACTGAAGTGGAGGGAGGCAAGATCAAGTAATGATGACACAACGTGCTCCTGATCACTTATTCATGCGTCGGTCAAGTGGAACTGTGAAATTATTTGAAAAGTACGTATTTTACATATTAGTTAGTTCTTACACTTATACGAATTAAAAAGCAAAAAGAAAACAAATCACTTCAGTATTGACTACTGCTAACCTAACACTTAATTCAACGTTAAGTAATGGTATTACTTTCCGTCCGTCGTTACCAAATGTACTGGGCGCATTCTAGTTTTGTGTGACCGTTACAATATATGCAAGTGGGAACAGTGATATTTTCCAATAACCTATAATGAGTAATTAAAATAATGAAATCATATTTATTTTCAAAGTAAGTTATCATGAGTTGCCTGAATTTTTTTATACACGTAGACTACACAGGAGCAATAAACATTGTCGCCATTTTCCTAATAAAATCTATTTATTTATTTCCGACGCGCTAGTTGTCTGCTGTTTGTGTTCGTGTCGCACTGCCGAGCAACTGCTCTTTCTTCTAGTTCACTGCTCTTGACAAATGTCACTTGCACTCAGCTATAAGCTGGTCACAGTAAAGCGAGCACTTTTGAGGCACTAGTTACTTTTTCCCTATCAGCCGTTTTTTTAATCTTTCCACCACTTTTTAAATAAATATTGGCACGTGAGTAATACACAGTGGTTATACACTGAAGAGCCAAAAAAAAAAAAAAAAAANAAAAAACTGGTGTAGGCGTGCGTATGCAAATAACAGAGGTATGGAACCAATCAGAGTAACGCGAAGCGGTCGGCAGCTAGATGTGTTACTGGTACTACAATGGCAGGTTATCAAGATTTAAGTGAGTTTGAACGTGGTGTTATAGTCGGCGCATGCGATATGGGACATAGCATCCCCAAGTAGCGATAACATTTGGATGTTCGCGTACGACCATTTCACGAGTGTACCGTGAATATCGGGAATCCGGTAAAACATCACATCTTCGACATCGCTGTGGCCGGAAAAAGATCGTGGAAGAACGGGACAAACGACGACTGACGAGAATCATTAAACGTGAGAGACGTGCAACCCTTTCTCAAATTGGCGCAGATTTGATTTGTGGACTGCCCTGCAGGATTCATGGTGTGAACTGCCTCCTGCATACCTTCAGACATTAGTAGAGTCCATGCCACGTCGTCTTGCGGCACTTATGCGT
>NQII01002496.1:17833-65026 GCA_002778355.1 Clitarchus hookeri | reverse complement strand
ACCCAATGAAGAACAAGCTAAATTTATTGCAGAGAGGGGACGAGGTTGCCTTGGCAGGGTGATGGGGGAGAGGTATCAAGCGAACTCAAGTAATTAACCAATAAATAACGGAGGGGTCGGTGAGGGGGGGGGGGCAGTCGTCTGCTTGATGTGATGCTGGGGAGACATCCGTAAATGTAAGTTTTTAAATACATTTTTTATACATCTTTTATAATTTTTTTAAATGTTTGGGATTTTCAACTTTAAGGTCACCGGCTCAAGGTCAAAATTCAAGGTCGCCAACATCCAATATTGGGATCGTAGTCGGTAATGTAATATGTTCGTCGATTTTTTACAATTGTTTTTCGATTTTTTAAAAATATTATTGGGTCAAGGTCACTGGCATCCAACATGGTGGTCGGAATCATCAATGTAAATTTTTCCATGATTTTTTCGATTTTTTTGCGATTTTCCTTGATCTTTTTATGATTGGGTGGCGGGTTGTTGTGGATGGGAAAGGGTGAGTAGAGAGGCCGCAGGGTGAAGTGAGGGAGGAATGTTAAGACAATGTAATTGATTGGAGGGGATTCAGTCGGCTGCTGAACATAGTGCTTGGGGTATCCAAGAAGCGAAGTAGGGACCGGTTAGGGTAATGTGACGGATTTGGGAAGACTCTTAGAAAATCCACTAGCTTTAATGATATGTCTATCCACTGAATCACCGCAACCTCCGTCGAAATGCAAGCCCCTGCACCGCCCGAGGTTGTGAATTGTCTACCCACTGCACCACTGCAGCCCCAACAGTCTTAATGAAAATTTTTCCAGAACAGTGCCGAGCACCGCCTCGTCGCAGCTGTTTAGACGTAGCCCACAACGCAGGTAAACCATCCGGCTAGAGGTTACATACAGCGCTTAGTATAGACCCCGCTAACAAGAGTCGAGCCAGAGATCATACACTATGCCAAGCATCGCCTCGTCATCCATCCTAATGAAGGTTACACATGACACCGAGCATCGTCCCATCAACGCGTCATCCAGCCGGAACTCTCCCACAACGCCGAGCACCACTAAAAAAAACAATTGAGAAAAAATGCTTTGAAAAAAAAAAAAAAATATTGAAAAATTTGTTGTCGGGGGTAAAGTCTTATGTTACAAATTTGGTGATTATCTTATGCGATTCGGAAATTAGGGTCAACTATGCTAATATGCTGTGAGAAATTGCATGCCGGGNGGGGGGGGGGGGGGGGCAATGAACACGAACATTCTTCAGCTAATATGAATGGTACCGAATGTCAATTTCGAGAACCTCGCATGGCCAATCAGAGAAGTGACCATTTTTTGATAGCTTCGCGTAGCCAATCAGACACTAGATCACTTCGAGAGCCTCGCGTAGCCAAACAGAATCGAGATCCTCGCGTTCGTGCTTGCACATTCCGGCTGACATTGCACAATTTCAGTCGGATTCAGCCTCGTTGTGTAAACCAGCCTCATTGTGCAAACTTTGGAAAATTTGTGACGTAAATTGGGAAATTTTGACGTTATTTGGTGGAAATGGNGGGAAAAAAGGGGGGGGGGGGATAAAGGAAAAAAAAACTATGTTATCTGTGTCCCCCGGCTCTCCGCTCATCAAGCCAAGCCAAAGCCAGGTGATTTAGAATGACCCATTTATAGCTACTTTCGAGATCGTACTTTGTTCAACGGAGCTGTAGGCATGTTTGGAATATTTAACCCATCATCTGCGATTTGGACGGAGTTTAAAGTTAGCACATCTAGGATTTCTTACCCTGCAAAAGCTGTATATACATTTTCAGATGGCGAAGTGTTTCGGCGTGTGCCTTTCTAGGTGAGCCAGTCTCGGCTTCAAAATGTTCGCCAGTCGTTCTTTTCACTTCAAGTGCAGTGTCTATGTTAACGTAAGATGAACCAGCGGAGTCCTCAATAAAATATGCAGTATCTAGTGCAGAATATTCAGGACCAGCTGTAGAGCGACGACGCGTATTAATTAAACTGTCTAAATCAGCTCCTGGATCTACGAGCAAAGGATCTTCACGGTCTTCAATTTATTCGTTAGCAGTACGTACCCTAGAAGTACTTGCGACTGGGATAGTTGAGGTACGTTCATTTATCAGCTTTTCATCCTGACAATAAATAATATAACAGATAAGGATATTAGCTCATTACAACGCTCTTAAGATGAGAGAAATCTTAGTGTGAAATAGTCAACATGGGCTATCCACTTCTTGGTTATAGGGGTTAGAGAGATTGTTAGACTGACATTAAAAATAATCAGACTCTCGCACTGAGGGTTCCGCCTACTATAAAAATACGTATACTTCATAGTAAACAAAATACCGTCGAACCTTCAGTGTACAATGAAATTAAACAGAAACGCTACACCATTTGTAAACTATACCTGGTATAAAAGGTGCCTACGCCTTTTCAGTTACGAGGGCAAGCTAGAATGTGTGCGACTATAAAAAAAATACAAGATAAATAGATTTAAGTTAAATAAATAAATAAATAGCAGGTAGGTACATACAGTTCCTTAGCAAATGAAAGTTTTCTGCGTACTTGCTTATGCTTCAAATATTTACCGTCTATATTTACTGTACCAGTCTCATATCCAAAATATTGTTAAATTATAGAATCCAACAATTAAAGATACAATTATAGTTACCAAATAGGTAAAAGTCAATTGTAAAGCGATTGGAAGCTAAGTAGGTACAATTCAAAGGTTGCTTATGATTTAGTTATACCCGCATTTATCGAAGCTATGTCGATTATGTTGGATGAACGTAGTTTATTTCGATCAGTGACTAAAACAATAATTCAATCTCATAAAAAAACAAACACAAAACTAAAGCAATATAGCTCTAAATGAAAAGTTACCAGATATCGTATCCAAGCGGCAAACAGCGGGACGTTCGTAGTGACTAAACATAGTTTCGTCGCGAACTGGTTTTTAATTACGACAGCCACTCCAAGACCACTTTGCAGCATGACAATGCAAGAAAGGCGCGGATGGCTCAACCTCCGTTGTAATTCAAATTTCTTCCCGCAAATGCTATCCAAGCGCCGCAGATTGTACAGAAAATGGCAGGTAATATTTTCGTAAGAGACTAATGTAATATCTTTTAAACGAAGGACACAAATTACTATATGACATGTTTTCGTAAACGGGACCTAATTGCAAATATTTAAGTTACGGTAAAAAGTCCTAAGTCTGAAAAAAATATTTTAACTAAAGCAATTATTTATCAAAGGAACATTAAAGATTTAGCGAGATTAACATTTTCAAGTATTTTACTTTTTACCATCACCATGTTTCAAAGGCCACTACCCCAAGCAGAAATATATCAATTGTTTAGTTAATATTTTCGAAGCCACAGATAATCTGCTATTTTGTATTGCCGTATAAACTAACTATTGTTTTTCTTGGAAAAGTAAAATCTCAAACTTCCAGGTATTTCTTTAACTCATTCATCCATTGTTAATAGTAATGGCAAACTTTTCTTCTAGTGTTCCTGTTTGTGTTAATTCTTTGACCTAGTTTTTTTTACTAGCAGATTGCTGAGTTTCTGGGCGTGCACATTGTACACGTTACTACATATTAGTAAAATCTGTGCGTGCGTGCGTCTGTGCGTGCGTGCGTGCGTGCGTGCGTGCGTGCGTGCGTGCGTGCGTGCGTGCGTGCGTATTATATATGTACACACCGAGTTGCCAAATTATGACCACTTGCCACTTATACGCAGATCGGCAATAACTTCACGTTGTTGCCGCTAGAGGGCGAGATAGCTAAAAAAAAAAGGGAATACAGGACAAGACATGCATTAATTGCACTGTGTTACTTGCGAAGAAATTGGCAAAAAACGTCATTTAACTGCTTTTGAACGCGGGATTATATAAAGTGCTTTAAGTGTTCGAGCGCAGCAGTTATTAATGTTTACAGATAGTTTACTACCACGCAGAAAACCGGGTCTCAACGCCAGGCTTGTGGTCGTCACAGGCTACTGAATGCTCGATCTGAAAGGAGACTTGCCAGAGTTGTCCAGTCCAACAGAAGCGCAACAGTACGTCAAATTGTGGGCAATCTAATCAAGGAGTAACTGCGAAGGTCTCTGAACGAACTGTTCACCGCACATTACACCGTATAGGCTATGGAAGCCGATGACCTGTTCGAAAGCCTCTACTGTCTGCCTTGAACAAGAGCAGACGTCTCCAGTTCGCAAAGGAGCACAAGGGTGGGACTGTAAATGACTGGAAAAGGGTCATGTGGTCCGATGAATTGCATTTTCAGTCACACCATGCAGAGGGCAGGGTACGAATATGGCGAAAACAGCACGAAAGCTTGCCACAACACTTCAAGCTGGCGGAGGCAATATTATGGTTTGGGGGATGTTTTCTCTGCATTTTATGGGTCCTTTGATTCCTGGGGAACCACGTCTGAATGCCCAAGTGTATTTAAGTGTTATCGCAAATCAAGCACATCCTGTTATGTTAATGGTGTAACCTGCCGGGGCTGGATACTTCCAGCAGACAATGCTGTGTCATAAAGCTAGCATTGTCCGCAAATGGTTCGAAAAGCACGAAAGAAACTTTACCTTGCTTAGTTGGCATGCACAATCACCAGATCTCAATTTAATTGAGAATATGTGGGATGAGATCGAACGAAGCATAAGGCACCTGGATCCAGTACCATCATATCTTAAGGAATTTTAAAGTGCAGTTCATCGGATATGGTCTGAAATTCCTCATACACACCTACCAACATATCATAGAATCCATGCAAAGACAAATCCATGCAGTATTAAGGTCAAAATGTGGTCCAACATTGGCCACTCAGTGTATATATTCCTAGTTACAGTCGGGACGGGGCCCTTAAATTACATTTTGGTTTTAACACTTATCTCACAAATATAAATTAACACGTAAAGAATAATATGCACCTCAAGCAAGTCAACAATCGCTACACGAAATACAATCTTTTATTCAACACATCATATAACTAAATCAATTCACTACATTAATTTCAATGTTTATACGGAAAAAAAGTATCACAAAAGCATTTAAAATCGATTTTATTAACAGCCAAATATTTTAATAAAAATTTAACACTTTACATACAAACTGAAATACATCCAGCATCTAGGTCACCAAATTACAATTTGAGAGGCCAGCTCAAAATCTACTTCAGTGGTAAAACTTACTTTTTATTACAAAAACATTAAATTACGAATATTGCAAATATAAATTAAAACGTGTTAAAACACTTTTCTCAAAGGCACACTAATTGGGAAAGAGTTCACTAATTTAATTGCCGCTACAACAGAATTCCACAGCTCAAGATTGTCCAACCGTGGCTTCGAGCGGCACGGACGTTTGTCAACTGCGTCCATGCTAGTGCTTGGGAGACACTAATATCGCTGAATTATCTGCGGATTTACGCACGCGGCTATTGCGATCTGGAGAGCAAATATATATTGCTGAAACCTCTCTAGATTTAGCTACGGTTCTCGCCTTTACAGAATATGGTACATTAATGCGGTTGTTCATATCTGAACCGATCACCATCATCGAGTCGTCTACAGAGCCAAACTTTGCTAACAATTTTACGGCATTACGCCGCTGAGGATACACGTATGCTATTGAATAGCGTCTCGAGCTAGCCGTAGTATGGAACACTATATAGGGAAACTTTTCGACATTGATTCTGAGCCTTCTGGACCTGGTCTGCTGTCCAGTTTGCGAATATGGTGAACGACTGTCGCTCATCGTGGTGAGCGGCTCGACTATTCCCACCGTGATGCCGTAGACCTGCAACATACAGACACGTCTGTAAAACTGCCACTGCGATAAAGCAACTGAGCAAGGTTTATATAATGCACATAGGGACAAGAACCAACATAGTGGTTCACGTAACAAATGTTACACAGTTCATACGTACTTCGATCACATACTGCTTTAGCTCTAAAAGGATTCTGAAAGATACAGAGCTGGTCATAACTAAGGATACCTAGAAAATAGTGTTTTTTTAGAAGGATTGTGAAAAGTGTCCAACATGTTCATTGCAAAGCAACTGGCAATATTAAAGTGCAGTTAGTGACACGTTATCTCTGCTGCCAAGTTGATCTAGTCTGGCGTGGACCCAACAATTGTTAGAGGAAATTACTTCCTCTTAAGTTTTCCAAACTACCCGGAGGAAGCAGCACATCGCATACGTGGCTAAAGACAATACTGCATTATTTTGCTGTCGTGTTGGTTGCTTCATTAGCATACTGCCTACATTTCCTAGTATACATAGGAGAAACCAATTGCCGTCTAGGACTAAGTTTATAATAATTTTTAAGGTAAGTCGCTATCTAATGGTGGTTAGAATACCATATTCGGCACAGTTCTTATTGGTCACACAGTGGCAGCCTATCTGCGAGCATTACCGAGCCCAGTTACCACATTTGTCAAGAGCCTGCTCTGTTATTATACTTACTAGTGTTCTCAAATTTGAGTAGTTATAATTTAAATTACATTCGAGTTGTTGTAATTTAAATCACAATTATATTCGGAAGATTTGCATATATATTAGAAACATTTATAAAGCACAAATAGCGAGTTTGTACTTCTTACGAAACCTGCTGAGCTGACAAACGGTTCAACTTTTACGTTGATCGTTAAAATATCCTGCAAGAAATTTACGGATTAGCAACTTTCATGAAATGAAAATTTAACAATTTTCGTTTACTTGTAGTTGCGTGTAGCATATAAATTTTTTTTTCATGTTTTAGCTTTTAATTGAACCATAATCTCGTCCCTGTCAACGCAGTTCCTTTCTACTACACAATTCCGCCTGTAATTTTAATTCTTATAAACTGATATTCTGTGAAAAATCTTGGTATGGAACTTCTCAAAACCTTAACCAAATTTGTTTACCACATAGCAGTCTTAATTTGTTAGAATTCACCCCTCCCTTATTTTTAACACACTTCTCTGCTCTTCGAAGCCATCGCAAAATAACTCTTCCTAACAATTATCTAGGTGACACGAATATTGCTTTTGGCGTAGATGAAATACAGTTCTTCCCTACCTTGCATATCAGTCTTACTGTATGTTAACTGACATCACACTTGTCTAAATGTTACTTTGTTTGAAATTCACACTTCCACGTAATTCTTTTTGCTTCAGATTAAAATAAAAAATAAATCACTAAATAAATATCTGGTTTGTTATACATTTTCCTTTTTAAACTACTGGTGTTAGCATAATTATCTAGGACAATTTCAATGAAATACGCTCCAGATTTTCACCGACTTTTTCAGACAAACGAGCACTGTAGAGGGTTAGGGTTGCTTTGGCACACCGGGACCTGAGACCAGAGCGACTGAGCTGTTCGTGCTCTCATTCCGGTCGGCCGGTGGCCATAATGGATCCAGGCCACCTGTAACTTAATCCTGGTGACCTTTGACCCCGAGCCAAAAAATTTAAAGTATTATAAAATAAATTTACATTACTAAATGTACTATTAAATGCTTATTTAAAAAAAAACTTTCTGGAGGTTCCCTCACCGCCATCAACCCACACATATAATCATTCTATCGTGTGTCGCCATATTGGATTTTTCGTTTGTCGTTTATGTATGCATTGTTGGAGGGCACCATTTTGGTTATCATATGTTTTAATCATCTAGGTGGCGCTAATTTATAAATTATAGATTTATCCATCAGGAGAGCTACCGATTTAGCCATGGCAACCATATTTGTTACATTTTTGGAAGTATAGATGGTGGTGTCCGCATCCTGTAAGATTTGATTCAATTTTAAACATATAGGTAGCGTTGATAAAGCGATTTCACTGCCAAGCAAGCTGTCTGTACCGGCTCATTCTGACGGTTCCACAGCAAATTGGGCTGTCGGCACTCACATTAGGTTCATAGATATAAAAAATGCCTGTTATTTTCCATCTTAATAAAATTATTTTTATTTGCAGTACACATACATTCATAATTTATTAAATCAATAATTTTTTGTATTAAAAACTTATTACGACTGACTTAAAAATTATTTTTCGTCAGAATGCTATTTAAATTACCATTGAAATTTAATATTTATTCTCTTATCCCTCACCAAAATACTAGTCCGAACAATTATTCTCCCTCGATTAATCCCCAACCACTACCGTTCTTGTTTTCCGAATTGTCTGCCAGAGCGTGCTAGTGTAGGGAAAGTACATAATGGGAAAAATTTCTACATTCGGCACATTTTCTCGTCTGATGCGCGAGGTGACAGATCGCTTTCACCCCTCGTCTTTTAGCAATCTGACTGGTAAGTTCAGATATTTAGTTCAATCAGTTCGCAGCATATTCTGAAGCGTGCACGTAATATGCATTTATTTTCCCGCATAATTACAACTCTGCTCAAATTTGGAGGATCGGTTCGGAACAGATAGTCTCTAGAAGAATATCTAACCTCATAAAATATGGCACTAGAACTTTGTTTACTTAATTTATATATTTAACACCTATCTTATTAGCAAACGTGTTACCTCAGTACCCGTGACGCTACTGTATCACTTCGTTTGCAATCATCAAATGTGTTTTAAGACATGAAAAGTATGCATGTTCCAATAATGCAGATTGAGTGCTATAAGTGTGTGAAATATGGCATGACATTTGCTAGGCGCGATAACTTGCCGAGGCATGCAGAAATCCGCGAAGCTATAGGACCTTCACCTGCCAAGATCTGTCGTGTAGTCTCCTCAGCAGCGCACGAGTGTACTTCCCACAAAACCAAGGGTTCACGATGGGCCTTCACTATCGTGCCGGCAACCATTACGCCCAATAGTAGCATGGTCTGGGTTGGTCAACGTCAATGGTCGTGGAGGCCCAAACTTCATTAAACCAGTCTGAAGACCTATGCCTCCACAACGAGAGGGCGTATTCTAAGTAAATTTGCACATGTTTAATGGCAAGGGGGAGAACATCGCTGTATCCTCTCCAAATAAACTTACGATCAATAAAATATAATGTAGATTTCGCTCAAACAGCATTGCAATACAGACCCCATTCAACGAAAGGAAGGCATTGGAATGGAAACTAAAAATAAAAACTGGAAATTTATGTCAAGAGAAACAAGCATACAAAGAGCATGTTTCGTGGTAAATATTCACGAATAATCAATCAACAAGTGTCCCTTCCCCTCTAAACAAAATGCTCCTCCCTCCCGCAACACAGCAAAACATTAGTTTAAAATTGATATTAATAAAAATTGTGTGTCTTGTACGGATCGTTATGCAGCTCTCTTTAAAGTAATTCTGGCTCGAAAAACCCAAAAAGAGTAAAAGACTTCGCTACGCCTCACGGTATGCGATATCACTGTGTAAGACTCCCTGCATTCCCATCTCCAAGTCTTAGACGCTCATCATTAAACATTTCCTTCCAAGTTTAAAATCAGTAAGTTTGTAAATTAAGGCAGTGGAAAAATTATCCATATTGTACTCCACGTGCAACGATATTTCTAGCTCAGTGTCCGCATATAAAACGCACTATACATGCACAATGTACGCATAAAAAGTTTTACGTGGGAAAAAATTATACACCTTGAGGAGAAGTTAGCGTAATGGTACACCCACCACAAGTACGAAACCATAAAAACTGTTACCCATGCCAAACAAAATTTCTGTACTTTCTAGTATTTGTGTGCGCTCGCTCCATTATGATGTATATCTGATCCTCGCTAAAACACCCCCACCTTCCCCCCTACCCAGGATCACACCACACAACTACGTGTTTTGCCGAATGAGAATTGACATATGAACATGTATAAATGTGCGTCCTCTAATACTGCAGGCGTCTAGTTTTCACTCGTTATTAACTACGCGAACTAAGTTTTATTATCGAGATGCTAGACGACCATGCTGATTTATACCACAACAGGAATCGCAGCAAAGACTGGCGCATAGAGCTCATTCACCACTCTTCAACCATTAAGAGACATACAGGGAAAGACTTCACAGGTGCGAAAAAACTTGAGAATATTGCAGCCAGTGCATTACGGAGGCCATTAATTATACAGCCATATTGATCCCTTTAAAATGCAGAAAATTCAATGTTCAAATTTATTGTAAATAAATTTTTTTATTAATTCTAGAGGAAAAGATTTTATAATGCTGTGAAACCAAATAATAAAAAAATGGTACATTCTTCACTTGCTCATGTGACGCACACACCTACACACACGCACACATTATCCGAAATATCCGAATTGCAGGAGATACTGGTAGACGCATTAAAAGCTAAGACAAAAGTTATATTACAGGAGTGGATAAGATTGCCATTACGGAAGTAAACGAGAGGGACGTGCAGTCTTAATCTGAGCTCACGCACACGTCCAGCCGCGGTGAACCAGGTGTTGAATTGGACTGCCCTAGCGCTCTGACCGCCGGGGAGCTGAGCAACGGTAGCTTGATTTTGATTTGACTTATTAAGGCTCGAGCAGCAAGTTTTATTTCTGGCACAAACAACGTTAATTCATAGGATAATAAACAAATATCTGCACGCACAAGTAAACACCAGGGGATACCCATGTTCAGGACTAGTTCGATATTCTACTCATTAGCCCGAGTATGTATTTTAAAAATCACTAGGCAAATGCCGCGATGGTTTCTTGGTACAGTCCTTACTTGTTTCCGCTTGCCTTAGCAACTCGTTCCCTTTCAAAATAGCATAACATTTAGTTTTATTATATTAGCTTTCACACCACCTAGAAAATGTAAACTCACGCTATTTTACGATAATCTAATACAGTCACGAATAACATTTATATGTTAATATAAGAGGAACGCGGTTGCGCCATTCTTACATCGAATCCGCAGCATCCGGCTTTCAGAATCACAAGCCACCCATCGTAGAGGACACAAAAAAAAAAAAATCGCCAAAACGTAATGCCAGCAAATTTGAACGTATTACTTTTACAAAAAATACTATATTGAGTACAAGGTTTATTTGCTATCCGCAATTCCTTGTAATTTTCAGGAATACCGGGATACCATTTTGCATTTTACATATATTTAAAGCTAACATTTCGCACACTATTCGTTGATGGCCCGTCGTATCACCAGGAATATAAACCTAATCGGGTCATTGTTCGCTTCGTAATCTAACTAAAAATTATTTTCATCCGCCGATGCATATACTTAGATATTTTCTTCCCAAACGGTTTAACAAAAATTGACCACTCTGTACGTGGGCGTGGATAAAATTCTAATATAATATTCGACCCGCTGACATCTGCAAATACCTTTCACGAATAAAATATTTAACCCTTGTTGCGATGGGAAAACCAATACATTTTTGCTCCGATTTTATATATACAGACTTGCATTAAACAAAATTGAGAAAACCGACCACCCATTACAGAAATAGGAAAAAAAGTTTCCCAGTAACGAACGCAAGACAACGCTTCATGACCGAACACTACTACATTTATATTTGCGAATCTAAGCTGTATTCAGTAGTGAAAAAACCAATAGTATTTAAGATTATAAAATAGTCCCTGTTCATTATGAACCTGCACAGATACATACGCACGTTGGCAATGTTTCAACCCAAGTATTCCAGTGTTTCGCATGCATACGAAGGATAAATTTTCAAAAGGTCAGAAGCGAAAGCTAAATCACCCATTATCGGCGTTAATTTTTGCGTCAAACTTTGCACATCCATTCCCAGAAAGAGTTATGGTATTTGCTAACATGCTTACGCTCTATCAGCCCCTCGTGATGCCACAAGGATTATTACCCATGCAAAATTAAAAAAAGTGTCAGCCTGCAGGAGTGATCTCAGGTCAGAAAGTCTACTCCAATCTGTTAAATAAATAAGATTTGGACAAGTCAGTTCAGGCTTCTCATCGAAAACTGCACCTCAGACCCATTTCGCAACGATGACTTCTTCCAAGATCTAATAAAAGGGACCGCAGCGACGCAGAGGCTAGAGCTCTCGTTTCCCATCACGCATACAGCACCCTTTCTTTTGTACATACTCTCTCACAGTAGATCCACCTCCGCACCAGCACATTCTTCACTGCCTCTTCGCCACAACATTACGCGACAGGTTCGATTCGCATCAGCGCTCCCAGATTTTCACCCTTACATTCTTCAAAAACATTTCACATTGCTCTATTAAATTCCGTTCTCAGTTCGTTCATCAAGCCACATTCAGCCGACTTGTACATCCCGGGAGAGGCATATTACTTCATATCGAACCATATTCTCCTTAGTGCACTTTCTCACTCAATGTTTACTTAAAATAGACCCTTTCATTTGATTCCACACACCCCTGAAATAATCAGTCTCAGAAAAGCGGTAAGGTTAAATGCATTAAAAAAAAGCACAAATAAGTGAAAAAATTTATTATCCCACTTTTTCCACACATTCAATCTCTGCAGTTCTGATGTTTGCATATTATGGATAGTACCACAATGGTTTCATTCTATGTAGCCGCCTTCCTTAAGTTCACCGACGATTGAAGATCTTACTGTGAAAGCCAAATCAAATGTCTGAGTATAAAAAGTTTATAGGTCTTCAGGAAACGTGTAGTCTGCGCTATTATCTTTTGAATTATTCACAACACTTTTTAACCATAGCCGGTGGGGAGATGTGTAAAGACGTCGAAAAGAATCTTTTTCATCCATGGTCCTTCTCATTTTGTTAAGAGGCATTGCCCACTTCCTTCGTCAGCACAAACGATGAGTATCTTTCCTTCAAAGGAGGATTATCGTTGGCAACACTTCGCAACTACAGGCGCTACATTATTTTTTTTAAGGTCATTATGTTCACATGGCATTTTAGAAAGTGTATATTGCATACGATCCGATTGTATGGCACACCGTTCGTTGCTAGTATTGGCCATAGTTCCCTCGCCTTCTGTGGACATTATACAGCGTATTGTTAACAGGAGGGAGCTAAGTAGTCTCATGCCGTTTATCGGTAGGAGAAGGAACACTATTTACAGACCTTGGCGTGTCTACTCTAGTCGTCACTTCGTGCGAACTGCCTAGGACAGTTTTTGTAGCTAAAAATTACACGAGAGGGGTTCTTCGGACAATAACTCTTCTAATCTCCGCGCGCATTGTAGCCTAACGCATATGCTTTGTCTCAGCATCTGCACTGTCTGCGATTCGACGATGAAGGCGTTGATTCTGACTCCATTTTAATCAAAGTCATTCGCACGCGCCAATAATCTTCCATACAAGGTGTGCGTTCCCTTCCAAATCAATGTTTAAATCATCGTGTCAGAATATCACTGAGCTGCTGAAGACTAATTCTATAAAATCGATATTAATTTAACCAGTGAATTATAAAATAATCTTATCAGATTGCATAAAAAAATGTAGGCCAACTCAAATTAATACTAACTTTACCAAAGTCTCGCGAAAGTCAGATATTTTTTCCGATGTTATTTGTGTTTCTTTCCTTCTATGATAGGGCAGATATAGGCGCCTATATATAAAATTAATAATTAGTGATATATAATAGGAATATATAATACAAATTTTTACATATAATACTTTTTATATATTATGCATAGTTTATACAACTATAAGCATATTATATGGAAATATAAAAACATACATGCTTTGTGTGGTACAATATTTTGATGTTTTATTTATTCATACTACCATGTCCTATTCCTGTACCCATTTACGTGCCCTTGGGATAGCACCTTCAAATGAGGTTATACTTTTATAGTATATAAACTGCCTTTGCCAATACTACAAAATGTATTATGAGGAGTGTTACACCAATCGCAGGCGGACAATTTCCGCCCTTTGATAAGGGTCATTGCCTTGTGTAAAGTAATATCTGGCATCTACAGTTTACTGCAAGTTCTCTTTGAGAATATTTGAACATTCAAATCTGCCCAACTTATCCTTAATAAACAGAAGTTTCCCCAACATCAGAGACTGATATGAAGCCCCATACAATGGCTCCATGCTTCACTGTTGCTTTAATATTTTTAGGGTACAGTTCTGTCTTAGGTCCTCCAATCCAGAATTCTATCATAATTTTGAAAAATATTTAGTTTACTTTCATAAGAAAATATAACATTATACCTGATCTCTTATTTTGATTTACTGCTGCGCAAATTCAAATTTCAATTTCTTGTTATTTTTATTGACAAAGGGTTTTCTTCTCAGTGCCTTGGTTCTGTTACCAGAACGGTTTAAGAATTTGCGAAGTGCCCTTTGAGTGATGCCCTTTCAAAATTGGTCTTTCACATACGCAGATAGTTCTGAAGCAGCCAATTTAAGTTATTTTTGGCCATTCGTAGGAGAATTATAGTATTTAAGTATTTTAGTAAGCTTCTGTGGGAGACTTTTTACAGACTACTGTTTCCGTCATATAGCTCTACTTCTTCTAGTTGTACCAGCAATTTCATAATACGATTAGTGTTTTAGGATATTTGGAGACTACGATGTATCTTTCTTCCACTGTAGTTTACTTCGCTTTGACATTTTGCTGTTCCACATTAATCAGCTGATATGTTCAAGGTTTTCCACAAGACTGCACAGGTGTTGNTTAATCAGCTGGTATGTTCAAGGTTTTCCACACGACTGCACAGGTGTTCCTTGAAAAAGCAGTTGGTCAGCTGTTTTGATTATTACTTCTCTTGTTTATGAATACTTCTTCCAGGTTTAACGCAGTACAAATTTGAACCTTTTATTTTGACACAGCAAGTTTGTAGAATACGAGAGGCTACATCAATTACATTCATATTACTGTGCATAATACTAATTAGAGACATTAAGAGTTTTCAAATTTAAGAATTAGGTAGCAGATATTTGTCTTGCAGCTGATGTTACATACATTATATATATATATATATATATATATATATATATGACTATGCAAGTACGAAAATGCTTTTTTACTTTACTACAACTCCCATTATATATATCACATTGTACGGCCCGCGAGCTGAATCACGTGGAATGCCATCACAGCTGCAGTGTGACTGCGCCCCCATTCCAGACATGTCAAACCGACAGTTTGATCGGACGCAGAGCCCTGTTCGATGCACACACAGCTGCGATGGCATTCCACGCAAACATGATCCAACCCCCCAGGCCATACAATGTTTTATGTAATGGGAGCTGTATTAAGAAACTAAGAGCGTCCGAACCTATGTTCTTGTAAAGTTATTTCTATATCTGTGGTTGTGAACTAAAATATTTAATAACTATTTAAAATAAATATTTATATAATAGTAATGAAGTATTTGAAATGTGTACAATATTTAAGAGGCATGTTAGCGATTCACAATTAATATAGTTTCTCATGCTTGTTCGAAACGTAAATGTATCGTACGCAGTGAAATTATAACTCCGTACAACACAAAACACGTGCTGCATTGACGAGGGATGGGTCAAAAGTTACTTTCATGCACCGAATTCCATCTTTGTAGTTCCAAATAACACGTAATGTTTGTAACAAGTTACAGTGAAACATTTCTCGCCTGTCTCTTCGTTACGAGACGTAACGATTACGTTGTTCAACGTTCCAAGGAATAACTTTTGCGTATTGACACAGTTGTAAGCCAAGACTTTCCATTAATAACTGTATAAATAGGATTTCTTACTCTTAACACGTTACCAAATTTTAAATTTTTATTATAACTTACTTAAAATAATGCCCAACTCTAGCACCGACTACTAATTCATTTCAATATTCAAACAGAAGGGAACATTTAATTACGACTCCTACCATATTGATTTAACTATGAAATGTTAGCCTGCCAACTGCCTGTAAGCAGTTTACACGATGGATATCCTAATAACTTCACAATAGTTTCAAGATTAGAATTCCGAGAAGTTTTTTGGAGCGGATCATTTTAATCAAGCAGTTTTTTTCTTTAGATCTTCCCGGTGTGTTCCTTAAGGACGTCGCCCACTCTAGGGACGTGCATGTGACCTCCGTGCATTGTGATTGAAGACAAAGCCCCGTTGTTCCGAGCTCGGTAGACTCGTACGCTCACGCTGAACAAACCATGCCATCGACAAGAAGAGAACGAACAGCAAGTGCACACAACTGCACATTGTCCAGATAATTTCAAGACTAATTAACACGCGCGTAACATGATCAACTATGTTCAGAAAGCAATCTTACACAATTTACATTCCTTTAAAAACTCTCCAAATTTTACATCGCTAGAGTTCCTAGTTGCGTGCTGGTAAAAATAAGGGTGGCATGTGGTCATCAATCGCATCCGGATCAAAAGCGAAGTCTACTGCTACCGTTTTAACTCCCATGTGCCGAGGAGCTACAAGGAAGTGGCTTAGGTGGAAGCATGGCGGGGTAACAAACACAATGCATTCGATACTTCAGTTACACGGCCAGCACCACTTTCCTGCAAGACAAAATGCCCTCCACATGTGGCATATTCCCACAGCGGCGCGCGGCCCAGGAAGACAATTGAGGCCAACGGGGCGGGTACTCCGACCGTGTGAGTAATTTAACTGTCAAACACTGTTAAATTACGTTCAAAATAAGAGAAATAGCAAATTCAGTCTAGACATTTGGAAAACAATTTGCAATATTCACAATTCCATGATAAAAATATTGGTTAAAGGGGTCAAGGGATGACAAGGGGGACAAAGTCGCACAAAGTAATTTAGAAAATCAATAGTGCTGACTACCTCCAGAGGACTTTTAAAAATATATGGTAAACAGATTAAAATAAATATATAGGGAATTGCCTAAGAAGCGCGCTGCATGTCACTACTAGAGTACGTGGGCCCGTAAATTAACGTCGGCACTCAACTTTATAATTAAAAAGATAATCCCTCCCCCTTGATTGAAAGTTAAATTATATGTGTAGATTTAACCTGCTAACAGCAGTATGTCTTACGTGAACCAAAGCGAAATTAAGGGTTTTTATATCTTTGTATTTGATCTACTAGTTTTCTAAATTCAAAAGGGGGGCAGAACAGCTTAGAATACATAATTACGAGCGACAACAGTGTAGTAGTACTATAGACACCAAGTTTCTTACTAACTAATGAGTGCGTACAAGTTCTTACGTAGACTTAATTGTCCTGATGGGACTAGACGCTGTGTTACACATTTCACTTGACATATTTCAGCAATTTCCATTTTTTTATTCAGTTTAAAATGTTCACTGAACTTAAGATTTGACCTTACCTTACGAAATAAAATTTTATTATCCGTCTAACCGACTATGCACTATATCGAATCCACATGTTAAGCTTATCCGTTTTGAATTTATCAAAGGTCCATGTGTAATGAGTTGCACCGGAACTGAACAAATTTCTTTACTGCTACGTGAAACACTTAAGCAAGAAATAACACTTAACAAAATATGCATTATGCGTTGCATTATACGTAATTTATCATTAGTGAAGGTGTAATGTTACCTAAAAAAAATGCATCAGAGAAGAAAACACTCGGCGGTATAACAGCATCAGCACCTAGACTTCAGTTATTACACCTCAAAATTTTCTTCTAACTTACTTTACCAAAATGTTGCTTGTAAAATAGTTACAGCTACGGGTGCAAGATAAATCATTTTATGTACAAACCTTTACTTCAAAAATGCCTCTATATTGTCTGCGCACGTTGATAACCACCCGACATTGGTTTGCTAAAATTTCCTGAAACAAGGAACGTTCCATTCTAAGTAAAAGATTCAACAATTAAAATAAACTATGTAACTTGCATGCTAAGTGATCATTTATGTGAGTAGAAAGCCTACGGTCTAAGGTAGTAACACATCTATAATATATTTGAACAAAAATACATAATTGTTTGACTGTGTCTTAAATTTTTTTTTTTAACACATTGCACATGTGGCCTGCAGATAATTAACACAGTTAATTTGAAGCTATTACTTTATTGTAATGAAATGTATTTCAAAATTTCCACAAGGTACACAATTTCGTTTAAAACTAATGTGAAACTATATTCGGCAAATTTGAACCATTATCGCGTTTTGGGGATTTACAACAGAACAATTTACATGGATAGCATTAAGTAAAAGCAAAGTACGTGCGGCATATTTATAGGACTAGACCCTTAAGCTAAGGCAGGGAAAATTTACTTATTTCTCTGGGTCAAGTTTCAAGCAGCATTCCCCTTGAAACCATCTTGCGGCGACTGACTGACATTTATGCTAGAAAGTTTAAACAAAAAAATTAATTAATACAACTATTATATTCGATTATTTCTTTACAGAATACTGTGAGACTGCTTTCAATTTCGATACATTTTTAACCACCTATAATTTTACGCTCAATAAAGTAAGGAATGTTGAGCAAAATATATCCACCACTGTGTTAACTTTGTGCTAGAAGAACTGCCCTGCTCAACAATGAACTTAAGGCATTCTGGACTTCATCGTTCAGATAACTCATTTTAAATCTTTAGTTTTAACAAACTACATAATTTTAGTATGGACCAATATAAATAATTTCGGAACATGAGTTGATCTTTATGGTGTTA
This sequence comes from Clitarchus hookeri, assembly GCA_002778355.1. NCBI lineage: Eukaryota > Metazoa > Arthropoda > Insecta > Phasmatodea > Phasmatidae > Clitarchus > Clitarchus hookeri. The sequence continues at coordinate 46,547 of NQII01002496.1, read as the reverse complement.
GTATTTCTTTTTAACTACATTCAGAATGGAATGTAATCACACAAATATTGTATAAACCTGACCTAGCACTATTGTCTTAAATTTTTGCAATAAACTGTTTAAAACAGCCATGTAATTGCAGTCTGAGCAGTATGTGTTTCAGTGGTTGCATAATAAATGTAGATGTAAAATACGTCGACACTGATAGATGAAGGCCGAATTATTTGCTGGGATTCATCTTGCTATGTCAAATTGGGGTAAGTGAATTTATAATTCAGAGTTTCAAATAAACATTGTTACTTTAGTGAACTGACCGGCTTACATACTATATTTTCCCAGCTTTACATTTTTCATAATATTTTTAACCAAATAATTAGCAAAAGTTCCTCTTAAATACGCGCAATTAACCTTTGAAGCAGACTGCCTACTTACTAATTGTATAGCGTGGTTTTAATTACGTGTTACTGAAGGCAGGCTGGACAAGAAGGCCTTCACCACTCCCTTTGCTAAGGGAGCAGATCATTTCGTTCTAAATATTAGTATACTTTTGATGGAACCCAAATCGCCCAAATGTATTTCCTCCAAATAAAGATTCCTAAAGGCAATAAGATGTTGTAAATATTGTCCACTCTCGGCGACTCGTGCAAATTTCCACTTTGAGAATGAGTCGGGGGAACGAATCATTCGCGATAATGATTGGTGAAATGAAGCAAGAAATTTCAAGGACGAAAGATTGTCATGAAAATACAGCGTTCAGAGCCACAGAGAAGTTGAAAATCCTGCAAATGACGATAGCGTGAATACTCACAGCTAAGAGACAAAACACAGTTTCCCGGTCCATAATGTAAAGGATACGGACACCTTCGGACTTCAGCTGGTCAAATATCTTCTGTGCCACTACCTCCACCCAGGGCTCTGTAGGACGCTGTCTGATCAACAAGTCATAGCCACCAATACCTGCAACATACGTGCAAAGTCAACCAGTGGTGCACTCTAACCCGAGTGTCTTAACCCATTATCACAACAGTTGCGAAATTACAACTTGCAACCGTCTGCACTTTGTACCCGCCTGAGGCGGGTTCGGAGCAAGGACTGGCGACCAGGTAAGCCAGCTGCTCAATTTGAGGAACAGGCCATTTCTGGCAATCTTGTAGAATTAAGTATAATAGGTGACATATCACACCCACAGCACCGACATCCACTAAATATATAAGAACAATCCAAAAACTGACCCACGACGTCCTCAGCTGTGAGGCTACATTTACAATAGAATCAAACCAATGCATCACTGTGTAAATAAAATATTCCTTATGCATCTTTACAAGTATTTTATGTAATTCTATTAAATTTAATATTTTCTTAATTACTTTAATTTCCCCACCTATAATATTTCCGGCTGTCGCGGGCTTTCATTATACCTACAGTCAGTCATGGATGTATGCGTGTGTGTACATTTTAGCTGGGAGAAAAAATTACAAATTTCTACTGTTACTATAAAGAAAAAGTGAGTGATATTTATTCATAAAAATTATAAATACATGGTGTCAAATAAGAGAAAACACTCCATGTAAGCAAAATTAAACATACAACATTGCATTTGAAGACATAAGTGATTATACGACAACATACTAATACAGGCTTTCGGAAAAATTAGAACACATACAGTGGCTCAAATTAATATTCGGTCATCGATGATTATCGCAGTTTCGTGGCCTTATGTTACATTAGAAATTAAGATTAACATAAAACATAGTGCAGAATCATTCTAGTGTGCTTTAAATGCAATGCAACAGTAGCCAATAACTTAAATGAGCAGTGCAAATTAATCAAACACAATATTTTGTCCTCGCGTGATGCATAAGTACGTCACTTTAATATTCGGCCAGTTGTGGTGGACGCATGGTACAGGCACGATGCACATTGCGTTCATACAACGCTCTCTGCGCTGAGAGGTTGTATTGGGTAGCTCTGTTGGCTGCGTCAGTCCGGCAGATGGGACGTAGGGGCACGAATACAACGTTTGAACAGCGGCAGCTGGTAATTTTTCATCATGCAAAGAAGAAATGTCAACTAGAAATTCATAAAATTATTTGAGAAGACCGAATAGCTTCGGTACCTCAAAAACGACAGCTAAAGAAACTAAGCGAGAGAGAAGAACGTCTAGTAATCAAGAAAATAAATAAAGATATGAAAATTAGTGCTTGCAAACTTACCATGGAGGTACTTAATGAATGTGGAAAGAATGTCCATCCATAAAACATACGACGAGTTATCAGAAAAGCAGGATATAATGGCAGGGTACCTAGAAAGAAGCCTTTTATTAATTGAGGCGAATAGAAGAAAACTACTTCAGTTCGCAAAAGACCACGCTGACAAAGATGAAAGCTGGTGAAATGTTATTTTTGCTGATGAGAATAACTGAAATGTGTTTGGTTCAGATGGCAGGGTAACAGTACGCCGCAAACCAAATGAGTAGTTAAAACCTGGGAACATACAACCTACTGTGAAAAACTGAGGAGGAAGTGTGATGGTATGGGGCTGTATATCTTCAGCAGGTATTTGAGAGGCTGTACATGTCGATGAAACAATGGAAAAGGAAGTATCGCAACATCCTGAAAGAAAACCTACACAAGAGGGATGCTAATCTGGGCATTAGGAAAACTTTTAAGATCTATCCAAAAAAATGACCCAAAACATAAGCCTTACATTGTCAAGAGCTGGCTTTAGTATAACAGTTCCAAAGTCATTAACACACCTCAATCACTCGACCTTTAAATCCCATAGAAAGTATGTGGGATGAACACACAAGAAGACTGCTTACTACAACAATTAGTTCCACAAAAGAATTGGAGGAAAGGTTTAAGGAAGAATGGAGCAAGATTGGCTCCGAATGTACCAGGACAATAATTGCTAATATGCCACAACGCCTGCGAGAAGTAATTAAACAGAAAGGCCATGCTACCAGGTACTAAAAAACTGTGGTTTTAGTTTTCAAAGAGGATTATGTTTGTGTTTGAATGATCATGGCCGAATACTAAAGAGGCATACTTATGCAGCATGGGATGAGAAAATCATATTGTTTGCAAAGTTGCATTGCTCATTTCCGTTATTGGCTACCGCTATATTTCATTTAAAGCACACAAGAATGATTGTGCAATATGATTTAGGTTTATCTTCATTTCTAATGTAACATTAGGCCATGAAATTGCGATAATCATAGGTAGCCGAATATTAATGTGAGCCACTATATGCATACTATAGAAAGTATGCAGTTTTCTAATATTGGTGCCCTCCATCTCTGGCATTAAATGCTAAAGAAAAATGGTTGTCTTGATAACTCCCTTCCTTGCGAAATAGTCTTAGTCTAGTTTTACTGGTTACTTACCATATTATTCTTGTTTCAAATTCATTCCAAAGATTCCCAAAGGTTTGATTGTACGAGTTGTATAATATAGTAAGTAAAGATGGACATCTGCTGTGTAGTTTGGGTAATTATCCTGCTGAAAGAAATCTGTTCCAAGACAAAACATATCTACACTATTTTGCAAATAGCCCTTCAGTATGTCCAAATATACAAATATGTCCATCGTTCATAATAAATCCTAGTTCCCATTCTTAAGACAGACACCCACAAAACTATATTTCCACCACAATGTTTCACAGTAGCTTTAAGGTTCTGAGGCTTTACCTTAGTTTTCGCCCTTTACACTTACTTCCAACTCGATAATGTAATATGTAACTTACGTTCATCTGTACAAAACACTGTCTCAGAAGTCTGTGCCTTTAGTTTTGCAGTCCTTAGCATATGTTAATCTCTTTGGGTTTCGCTTTACAGATATTTGTTTTCGTTCTTGGTGCCCTGATCTGTATCAGACTCGGTTGAAAAGGCTATGGGCAATCTGAAGAAACCAGTTTCCCGATATGCGCACGTGCGCGTATAGTTCTAAGGGTACGTTGGAGTTTTCTGTTAACTTCTCTGGTAGTAATGTTTTAAGGAATATTTGGTATATCCATGTTTATGAAGTTATCTTTATGTCACTTGGTAATACCCTAGTTTAAGACTTCTTCCAAATGTGTCTGCGATTTTAGATTATAATGTTTCTTATGTCGTAATGATAAAATTGGTCTGTTCTGCTATTTCTGTAAGTTTTGGCCCATTTTAGCTGTGTGTAGTGCACCGACAGATTATATTTCATCCACACAATATCACGCGTAGTAAACTGAGGCGACGCATACTGTGCAAGATTGTTACATGTACTATTTCATTATAGGTTCATTGGGGCATGACTGACAGGCCATAAGCAATATTGCCCAAGATATTCACTGCTATTACGTAGCATCTGCACAACAAAAATATCTGTTCTACAAAATTTTAATTATTAAAACTAATTAACTTAATTGCTACAGCCATGCATCCATAGAATAGGGATTCCTTCCTACTTTTTCTGAACTTTCTTTAGGAAAATATAGTAAATGTGAAGACTCGTGTTGTGGTTCTTTTGTGAATTCGAGAATAATGTACTTAGTAGAAGATCTCAGATTTTGCGTGCGATAAACTGACCACTCTGATGTCCCTGTGACGTTACTGCACACGTTTATTTTTTTAGATGCATATGCAATAAAGTTACGTTTGCGTTTCAAATTTTATTTCGTTCTTTCGGGTTACGTAAACTTTATAGCCCGATCTCCAAACCTCAGCAAGTCTTGCATAGTTTCAGAATGCAAAATCTAAATGCAATCCAGGTAAGATACTGTATGTGCAAATGTTGGTGAGAAAATCGTAAAGCGTGCCTAAACGTAGCAATGGCAGTGAAAAACTGCAATGAGCGACAAAAGAACGTTATGTATGTAAATGTGAATTAAAAGTTTGTTTTCCATTTGTAAATACTGGCATAATTAGTAATACAGAAATGTACATTTTAAAGGTGGCACCTATACAAAAAAGAAATTGCTATAATACTATTTCATAAATAGTTATAATTTTGTTGTTACTATACCACAGTAACGTGTTTTTGCTTTATTATCAAAATATGAAAAAGTTTTGTAGTGTTAGAAATGTTTTTGCCATACTGAATTAAGCCTAATACGTAGAGGCTTAATCTTATCCTTTGTTTTCGAGGGGTTATTTCAAAATACTTCTGGGATACAAAAATTACTTAGTATCAGCCAGGTAATAGAATGTTAAAATCAACTTACAAGACTACTTATTTAAGTGGTATGAGTTTGCAGGAAAATATTAAATTAAGTAGAATCACAATAATTTATAAAATTCATTAATAAAATTGCTGTAGAGTGGTTATCGCTACAATTAAATTTCTGAAAAAATAAAATTGAAGTTCATCGCTTAATGGTGTACTCAAATTACGTTTCGAAACTGTCATTTCAAAAATTAATGCCACGACAACTAAAGCAAAATGAGGTTAAAATTAACAAAATATTTTACAAACTATTTTTAAAAACTAATCTCTTTCACATTTCAACGTTCTCATATAATCCACGGCGACCAACTGACACGTTCTCATGCTGACGCGAAAGGTGGCTAAATCAAAACCTGTCTTACGTCACACATAATCCAATAGGAAACTTGGTTGTTTACAATGTTAAATTTTTTTCATTAATTCTAGAAATAAGTGCGCACGGGAATAATACTTCGCCTAGTAATATGTATGGTAATTATTTAAATGACCTCAAAAATGTAATCTGTTTTCCAGAATTTGTTTTTTACATTTCCTTTTTTTCGAAGTTGTTCTTGAAGTTGTATAAACTATGTCCCCGTGACTAATTTCAAGATGATTTGAGAAGACGGGATTTGGGATAAATCTTGCTAATATAATTGAAACGAGAATTTAAATTTACTGTACCAAGTTGATATTTTTTTCCTTAGTTTTAAGCATATTTTAAAAATCAAAGAATGTTAACATTTTATTTCCACTGCATTTTCTTGTCTTCATTTTTTATTTATAGCCTGAAAATAGGCAATTACTTCTAACATTTTCAATTTAAGAGTTTCGGAAGATTTAGAAATGCAAATAAGCTACAGAGATTTTAGTTAAAACAACGCCAAGCTTGCGGCAATTACGTATTTACCATCATAGCCTAGACGACCTTGCAGATATTCAAACGGGGTAGCCACGGTCATTTTCGTTTTTAGGGGGATACAATTTGAAGTTTATTCACAATCTGTGTCGCAAAAACTCTTTAGTAGTTGGGTTCTTGTGTACTGTTTTTGTATTTATAAAGAAAACTGCACTTAACCAGGTCCCCTTTGACCAAGTTTAATTTTGATAGTAAGTTTTCTTTGTGCTAATAATTTATTTATTAACCACGCACGAACATTCATTTTTGATGCATTTCTTCGTTTTTCTAATGGCAGGCAATTTTGTTTGTAGAGTTCCTATATTCCACAAAGGTCATGTCCTTTATTCCCTCTCCCATTTGCGTCCACTGTCATTTCTGGTCTTGCCTGCTGGTGCTACTTTTTCTTCCAGTCAGTTTCTCTGCAAATATTTGTGTGACGATTGCAATTTTTAAAACATATGTTTAGGAGGTTTAAAGGTTACAGTCAGCTTATGCGAGTTTGCCAAAGACTAGGGGAGAAATCCGGATAGCAGGCATGAACAATTGGGTTTGTAAATATATGGAATATAAATGAACTAAACTTAAAAATAAAAAATCTATTTCAGATGACGCCAAATGATAATGCCCGTCTAATCTAAGTTTTTTTTATCTTGATTGCGAATTATTTTGAGCACGTTTTGTACACTCGCTAATAAAGGCAGGCTAGTCCCCAAAAGACTGGTGGCGTACAAATTTATAAATTCAACAGTTATGAAGACGAAGCTCTGAATAACTACGAATAAAAATTACGATTTAGGCACATATTAAACATTACAATTGAGACAGAGGAAAAATTACCTATATGTTCCTGAATCAACTTCCATATATTATCTCTAAGAAAAAAAATGAGTAAGGGTCGTGGCCAGTGCTACCGAGAAAGTAATGGGTTGTGTTTACAGACTAATGCTGATAGTAAAGCACACTAAGTTTTAAAAGCGGCAAACTATTCACAACGATAGAAAGTTTTTTTACAGCAGCACCGGGTTGTTTACCTTCACCGCCTTCGCTTTTAACGTGTTCTTTCTTTTTGTTAAAATCTAAAGTTTGATCATAAAATTCGCAGTTAACGAAAATTTAGTTTTTTTTTTGATAGTTTGTAATTAAACTACTGACTGTACGTGAATTATTTTCCGCATTTTTAAACTGTTTTTGTTATTTAAGGTAATCAATATTAGTTATTTAAAACTCCCCTTGGTTTCGAAATGTTATAGAAATTCATTCATTTCGCAAAAATGGTGACCACACCCGTCGACAATCAAACACAAACCACACAACTCCAGAGATGTGCACACAATTTCAAAACTTCCAGTATACTTACGCTATTGTGTCGTAGTGTAAATAAATTTGATATCCACCCATTGGTTTACAATTTAATGAATACGGAGTATAGCAACAATTACCAAAAGTAAAAAATTTAAAAGGAAACTTAAATAAACCGACAAGCTACCAGCGATTATTAACTGCAAGAATTTTTACAATCATAATTTTACGTACGCATCATCAACGTGATATACCTAACTATTAAAATAAATTTCCTTGACATTTGAAAAGAAACTTTGCTATTGACAGAGCAGCAACTTACCATTAGCTGTGGGAATCTGAAAGTAGTCTCGTATCCTTGAGATTGTAGGAGTCAATACCATTCCCTCCAGGTATTCAATTAACTTGGCTCCCAGGCGTTGACAAATTTTCCAAGCAAATTCTTGTAACGGAATAGACCTCACAAAAACCTGCGAATCAATACAAATTTTTTTACAAAAATACAAGTTTCAATGATGTTTTGAGAATTAGAGTATGGTAAAGGAGATTTTAAACATAATAGAAACTGACGAATTAACTGTTTTAGACACGGGAATTCGGAATATTACCGTATTTCATGAACCATGACGAATACTCTAGCTTAATGCTTACAATAAAACATTTGTCAAGAGTACATTTTCTTGATTTGAAATATTAATTTGATAGAGATATTCAGATCTTTCAAGGATTTTTAATATGCCATACCCCAATATTTTTCCTAAATAAAATATGTGTAAGTATCAGAATTAAACCATTTAATTGAGTTGATTTTGAAAGTTTTGTATTTCTTAGCAATATACTACACAACTCACCAAATATGCTATTCGCAGGGAATACCTGGTTAACATATTTATATTCCAAATAATAAATAAAACATTCAGCCACGAAACTACATATTAATGTAGAAACGAGTTTCATTTTAAATTTTTAACACTGAATTCTATTTTTATTCGTTTCGGTATCCTGTTGGTATTATAAATGTGCATTACATAAAAATATACATAACATTTTCATTAGTAGAAACAAGAAATATGAAATTAATCCTTTTTTCCGCAGGTTTAATTTTAAACAGAATACCCGTGACACAAAACGTTAAAAAAACAATTTACTTAGTCATTTAAAACTCTACTATAATAGCATTTAATATTCTCCCATTAAAAAATAATTATGAATATCTTTGACAAATATTTATTAAAGCTTAATACAGATTTTCTGCCTCGAAAATTAAATTTATAACGTTATTCGCTATGCTGACGCATGCACTTGCTATTTTCTGACTTTATAGCTTTAAATTTTACTGTACATATGAAATTTAAACCTTTATTGTCCTTGATAAACCTTTATCATTCTATATTGTTGGACAGTGCTTATCAATTTTGACATATAGCACTATCTATTCTCAAATTCATATTGCATGATTTTACTCTTAGCTCTGCATTAAATTGCTCCTATAAACATTATTTGCTAGCCTTTTTCACCCTAACCAAAATTTAACACTCGTGCTGGATTTACAATACCATGAAAATGCTCCAACAATCTGACTCGACATGTCCATCTGACAATATCTGCCACCAAAATGTGTTCAATGTTTACAATACTCCGACAGTTCTCATCCGACAAGCGTATCGTAGTTATCGGCAAATCTTAAAATGGCCAGTAATGCGCTTTACTTCTTGTTGGAATGCATATAAATCACAACATATTGTACACTATTTTGTTGTGAAAACAGTCGAAAGCTATCTAAATACACTATCTACGTCATTATTTATTTCCGTCACATCAACAACCATGCATCTTTTACACAATAATCAANCAACATATTGTACACTATTTTGTTGTGAAAACAGTCGAAAGCTATCTAAATATACTATCTACGTCATTATTTATTTCAGTCACATCAACAACCATGCATCTTTTACACAATAATCAATACATACCTGTAACATTTTTAGAATAAAATTACCCACAGCAGTGAAATATGCGAGACATTTTGTTTTGTAAGGTTTTGTATGTTATTTATACTGCCCAGCGAGTCAGGCTAAGACAAAAGTAGAAATAGTATCTACTTTTGTCGGCCGGTTGGAGCCGTGATTTTTGGCTGCTCAAATATTTACGTCTGAGTCGGGGTTGTGATGTCAGTGTCGTGGCATTGTACATCCAGAATTAGTAGAACTAACGTGACTATTTCTTTAGACATTCCGAGAAGATTCGTCAAATAATGCATTTCAGGTCAGTTCGGATTAAGAATAATTACCGCTCAGAATTTGGGAATAATTTTTTTTTTATTGTTTCTTACTCCTTGAGTAATCACATAACCTCCATGGGTGCTAAATTCATAATTATCAACTACAAAAATAAATTCTGGTGCCAAGAGTGGAAAAATTGACGTAAAATTGCCATTCCAGTGAAACAAAACAAATGTTGGGCCAAAAAACCTTACCTCCAAGAGTCTTTTAAAGGTTTTAAAAAATAACTTGTGTCAAATTTATGTAATGCAATTATGAGGTGAGGTCCGTCCTGTAATACACGGTTGTGTAAGAAAACTGCCTCAGAACACGCGGACTGGGAGAAACGGGTAGAATTTTAGCCATTCTACAATACACAGCCACGTAACACTCTGTGTCATAAAAAATTTATGTTATGCTTGGAAACACCTCAATAAACGCACTATTCTATAAATTATACTGCCAAACCTTTCATTATAACGATGTATTAAACATCACAGTTATCACTTATGTTCATGTAAAATGCAATGGTGGCTAAGATGGTAATCAACAAAACAAATACCCTATTTCTATTAACTACACTGATTCACAGACACGGAACAGATAGTTACCATCTTTCTTTTTAATGTAGGTCCTTTTGTTATACGTGTAGGCCTGCGCTTGTGTCCAATTTGAATATGAACACGCAATGTGGTACGCTTCCGTGATACGTATCCTCACCAGTGTCATTGTGGAATGGGGCTTGAGCTTTCTTAAGTTAAGTAGAAAATTCTTCTGCTATTATTATAAACTTCCCATTGTCTTGGTCTCAATATATCCCTTCGTCTAATGTGAATCTATTATTGGTGAAATAAGAGCACTTAATCCCATGCCTAATTCGTGGGTTCAAAAGTTTATATTTTAGTATACACTTTTGTGCCACAAAATTAACCATCCTACCAGCTGGTTAACCGCGCCATGGATGCACACCGTCTACACTTAAGTATGGACAAGAGCGGATGAATAATTTATTTCATAAGCAGGGTTGGTATTACACAATTTAAAGTAATTATCTTAAAATAATAAAAATATATTTCTAAGCGGCATACGCAGTCCTACAGTTAGACCGATGCTATATTTGAATTTAATCTTATCTCTCAAATATTGATGGCTCGTGCAATGCAGTTGGATATATATTCTGTATGTGTAGACTCCTAAGGAATTTAAAAATATACATTTCGTCTAGACTTTTTCAGTACTCTTGCACAAGTTCCCAAATGCAGTATTTTATCTGGCCACTAGCGCTTTACTAGAAGGACAATTTTACATATTTGTAACTTCTGCGGTTAGCGGTATTTGTGAAACTTACTATTTNCTTCTGCGGTTAGCGGTATTTGTGAAACTTAATATTACCGATCCAAGAACGGGTTAATTTTTAAGGAACGTTGCAAATAATTACATTTTTATTCCAATTAAAAAAACACATTTAACTGTCAATGAGTAATCATTTTTTCATCTTCAGCAGATCTGTAGAAGTGTAACGATAACCGTATGAGCTGCGCAAAGTAGCGTATAAAAGGACAAAATGGAGTTCCTTTTATAATTTAAAGTACACACAATAACGGGAACGGAGTAATTTCCTACGCTGCTTGCAAGAGTGGAGTGCAATAACCCAGTTATTTTAGCACGCGTACTTATGCCAGATACCAGTAATTTCATAAAGTTGGACCTACGATTTCAGTTAAAGCTTGTGAACAGAGGGGGATTTTATCCACGTCTTTGTTGCACTGCCAGTTTTTATCCACATTACACATCTACCATGAAAGTTGTCATGCCTATAGTGAAGACTCGATAAATGATTCAATATGGCGATTTATTCAAAATTAAATTCCTATTTCTGAACGCTTTTGAACACAAAGTTATCACGACACATTTTTTATTATATGGCCACAGGAAATCGGAAAATATTTTTTCAGCCCCACTATTGTTTAAAAATAATCGTTATAACAAATTTAATAAATTGCACGAAAACACTTTTACATAGCCTAGTTGAAATTTACTTTCGGAAAATGAAGCTCCCCGATTGAATAGTAAAAAAACCCTTATGCTATTTGTAGGCAGCAACTTCCGGCACATGCGCTGCAGCGAGATATTCATGGTTGATATCGCAAAAACCCAGCAAAGTAACATACCTTGAACATTTTCTTCTGTTATAAGCGAGACACTTCACTGCTTCCTTGCCACGACCCAAATGCAGCTAGTAAATGTCACACACGATACGCACACTGGTGCTTTTGCTAATGACGTCACTGGGCCTGTTACACCCGAGCGACATCTATTGCTATTCACGGAGAAACCCTTGAGTACATAACGGACTTCTAAATGCTGCGCTACTATCAAAATATACCTTACCGTCTTATCCATACTCATAACCATTGCCTTAATAAAAATCGTGTCCTATAGTTGACATAAAACATCTATATGTTTTCGTTTGATTTGATTTGATTTGATATAATATGTTTTTATTACGCACACATGGACACTGCACAGAAATAGATAAATTAGTAACATCGAACATTGTAATCATGTGTACCAGCACTGAAAAGGCGCTCTTCAACAGAAGCGGGTGGAGGTAGAATACCAAATGAACACTGTAAAAAAATAAACCAGGAATAGTGACAGATAAGGGAAAAATTATCCAAACACCACAAAAACGGTAATGCGGAAAGTAAAATAAGAATGGAAAAATTACAGTAACTAGGCGAAAACTCGACAGCCGAAGGCAGAACCAAGGGGAATGAAAACCCCTTCTATAAAAAACGGAATTGCGATTGGAAGATGACTGCCACAAAGGAAAGGAAGGTAATTTACGAAATATTATGTTAAAAGGAAAGTAAACAAGTGAAGAAGTAACTAAAAGAAAATGTTNAATTTACGAAATATTATGTTAAAAGGAAAGTAAACAAGTGAAGAAGTAACTAAAAGAAAATGTTGTATACTGCGGGGCTTAGGCGCCTGCACAACCATAGGTGTAAATGTTTTAAAGGATATAAGGAAGTGTAGGAAATAGAATTAAAATAATAAATTACGGAAGTAAGAGAAAACTGGAAAAATGGAACCCAATAACCCGNGAAGTGTAGGAAATAGAATTAAAATAATAAATTACGGAAGTAAGAGAAAACTGGAAAAATGGAACCCAATAACCCGGAAACATGAACACTGCAGGGAAATAATACTGGAGTGAGGAACCAAGGGAAACAGCCCAAGTCCAGTAACAGCCAAACAAACTGAATTAAATAACCCGACAAACCAGGCAAACACGCACGGCGATGGGCAAAACGAAACCCAGTTACTCTGGGAATGAATATTGACAGTGATACGAGTCACACCAAGGAACGTCGCCTCACACCCGAGACAGCTAACAGGGGCGAAATGACATTCCGAAAAACGCACATTTATACACTAAGATAAACAATAAAGTGCAATGGAGGTGCCGGAGACTCCACGCGGACCAAATTTACACGGGGGCGGAAAAACACCCGCCTCCACCACACAATAAATACCTGACAGAAGAGACTTATTTAAAAATGGAATAACGAGCCCACCCGGCCANCACCCGCCTCCACCACACAATAAATACCTGACAGAAGAGACTTATTTAAAAATGGAATAACGAGCCCACCCGGCCATGTAGAATTTTCATATTGGTCCGGGACGAAAACTAAGTGAATTTAACAAAACTGAAAGGATGGCAGGTCGCCCGGCGCAATCCGGATCGCGCAGCTGCAGGGCGCACTCGACGCGCCTCCCCACGCGCCGTGCTCGCACCACAAGGCAGCAGCCTGACACCTCCTTGAGCTTCCCTATGCCAGCCTCCACTCCTGGGCCAGCTGCNGTGCTCGCACCACAAGGCAGCAGCCTGACACCTCCTTGAGCTTCCCTATGCCAGCCTCCACTCCTGGGCCAGCTGCTTCGCCCCCAGCCTGGTAGGTCCCGGAAGTCCCACCTGCCTGAAGACAGCCGGACAATTTGGGAAGGGGGAGGGGGTGGTTCCCTGCGCAATTGCTATGGGCCTACACCCGTGGTGTGGAGATAATGGTGTCAGCGCAGAATAGCGAAGACGGAGTAGGTTGCCATGACTGAGCTGCCCAGTTCGCCGACACACTCANTGCCGCGATGCACGCCTTCTTTGCATGAAATTCCCTCTCCGGTAGGCGTATAGGGCTTGCCCTGAGACGCACCTAATTCCCGCCCCTACTGAAGGATGTACACTTAGTATTAGGGTAGTTAGTGATAAAAAATATATATCGGGCCAGGATTATAAAAGAGGGAGACTGAGGCCGAGCATTGTCATACATTTATAATGCTCGCTGACCACAGGACTGGCACCTTCCTTGGGACCTTCTTCCAGCGGACTGCGCGGCCTCTCAACCCAGCATGGCTCGCGGTGCACTGGGAAACAACTGTCGGCCCTAACCAGGTCATCTCGAGCCTAGCCTCTAGTGGGTCAGCGGCGGTTGTCTCCCGCAGCTATTATAGGCTCACTATCATTGCAAACAACACCTTTCCAGTGGAGTTCCTTTCTACATCGATCCTGGCTGACCCGAGCCTCGGGGAGGGTCATGGGGACCTTTCAGGGGTGGAGATAATCACCCCTCTAAACGTAACACAATGCGCAGTTTCAGCCACAATTGAAGGGGGAACCATTCTTTTCCACCACCCGCCAACGTCAGAATTCACGTCACTCCACACGAACATGCCGAACAACCTCACTCAGGAACAAACAAAGTTTTGACTGCTGTTTCAGGCAAATCGACGGAAAGCAATTCTGGATAAGGAAATAGAGAAAAGTCTTGGCTCCAAGAAACCCACAGGAAGAGGGTGTGCAGAGCCACAATCGAGCAACAGCCCAAGCCAATCGCGGTTCAAAACANCTCCAAGAAACCCACAGGAAGAGGGTGTGCAGAGCCACAATCGAGCAACAGCCCAAGCCAATCGCGGTTCAAAACAGCTTTGAGCAATTTGTCAACACGGCAAATACACAAACACCACACCCACAAACACCCAGATATGTAGCCCCAGCCGCCACAAACACAGAGCGAGCTTCAAACAGAGCCCCCAACAAACCAATGAAAATGGTTGTCCGTGACACCACCTCATACAACAATCTGATCACTAAAATCCGGTCAATGAACATCACCGGAACACAAATGTTGCTCGTCCAAGCTGCCCGCCAAATTACCTGCACTCATGAACAGACACACCACTACACCTTCAGCACTGTAGCAGAACAACCCCAGAAGGTGGTAGTCAGGCTCCCATGAACCACCCCCACTGCAGACATCAAGGAAGACCTTGAAGGGCGCCACTACACCATCACAGACGTCTACCAATTTAGGAACACGTACGTCAACCCGAACAACCCCTCATACACTTAGGAAGAGCTTCAGGACTTCTTTTGCATCACTGCTGCAAAAATGATACTCCTACACCCTTTCTAAACCTCACCTCGATCAATATGACGGCAGTGCAACCCCAGCCGTACAAACAACGTATTGGCGACATTCTTCAATGCCAAAACTGTTGGCTCTTCCACCATAAAAAAAANCATCACAGACGTCTACCAATTTAGGAACACGTACGTCAACCCGAACAACCCCTCATACACTTAGGAAGAGCTTCAGGACTTCTTTTGCATCACTGCTGCAAAAATGATACTCCTACACCCTTTCTAAACCTCACCTCGATCAATATGACGGCAGTGCAACCCCAGCCGTACAAACAACGTATTGGCGACATTCTTCAATGCCAAAACTGTTGGCTCTTCCACCATAAAAAAAACTTCTGCCACTTCAGAACTGCATGCCGTCACTGCGCCGGTCCCCACGCCCACACAGTCTGTGAGAATNTAAAAAAAACTTCTGCCACTTCAGAACTGCATGCCGTCACTGCGCCGGTCCCCACGCCCACACAGTCTGTGAGAATCTGAACAAAAACCCGAACTTTGTAAACTGCAAAGGCAAAGACCTGCACGAGGCACACTCAAAGCTCTGCCCCGAGTATATCCGCTATGTGCAACTGCGCCAGGCAGTCGCAGCAAAACGCGTGATACAACGCCCTCCGCCTCGTACATCCCTCCACAGTCACGCAGGAACATTTCTACCATCAACCTCAACCCAGAAATTTAGGCAGCGAAAATATTTCTTTCTCACAGGCTATGCATCCAAACGCTGAACCTTGCGTCACACGCACGCTCACCTCCATGCCTCCAATCACCAACCTACCACCCAAAATCCAATTCCCCCTTTCTCCTCGCTCCAAACAAAACCGCTCGCCACCAAAGACCACCACAGACCTGGGTGATATCAACTCCACCCTATCCGACCTCCGAGACCTGATGCGCTTCCTTCGGGAAGTCAAATTCCTTGCGTTCATGACTCACATGAAATCATACATCATCCTGGCCAACTCTACCACCGAACCCCAAATGAAAACCCTCCTGCTCCTGCAGGCCTTGACTACCTTCTCTGGACTCAATTAATCATGGATCAGTCCAACACAGATAGCCCCTGTGTCTTCTCCCTACTCTACTGGAATTCAAACAGTATTTTTATCAAATTTACGAACTTGAAAGAATCCTAGAAACCTATGGAATATAAATTGCTTTAATTAATGAAACTCACCTGAAACCAAGTAAAATATTTAATATAAAAAATTATACTGTTTACGACCTTACAGGAAAATCAAGGGAGGTGGTACTCTAATATTAGTCCACAAGAGCATTCAACACCACTTCAACAATACCCCAGATTTAATAAAATTTGAATACACTTCCATAAATATTCGCACGCAGGTAGGCGACATCACAATAGCTGCAATTTATAACTCCCCCTGCTAACCTTTGTTCCTAGATGATCTAACTAAAATTATAAATCAGCCACACCCGTTTTTCTTGGTTGGAGATCTAAACGCTAAACATACTTCCTGGAACAGTAGAGAAACTAACCAACGAGGCACAATTCTTGCAAATCACTCCATTCAATATAGTTATTTAGTCATCGGCTCAACAGAACCAACAATTTACCCTACTAATTTAAAATTCCATCGAGATATTTTCGAGATAGCGATCACCAACTTAACTAACCTAAATATGATATTTAAAGTCGTTACTGAATTATACTCAGACCATTTACCGGTACTCTGTCATCTGGAAACTAACGTCTTAAAACACCCCAATTACGCCCTTCTAAAAACCCCAGTAACTATCTGGGAAACCTTTAAAATTGATTTAGAAGAACTTTTTGACACACGAAAAATAAATATTCTCTCCAATGATCACATAGACTCAGCAACATAATTAATTCCAAATATTATTTTTCAAATCACTAAACGACACACCACTTTCCTAAACCGACGCCAATTTTTTAAACATTCGTTTCCCGTAGCAGGCATTCTCTTATCGGAAAAACCCCACGCCCGCCACGTTTACCAAAGAACCAGAACCCATGCAGATAAAGCTAAATAATACAACTTAAAGAAAAAACTCCATAACAAACTTATCGCACAAANAACCAGAACCCATGCAGATAAAGCTAAATAATACAACTTAAAGAAAAAACTCCATAACAAACTTATCGCACAAAAAATAAATAAATGGGAAACATTCATGACTGAAATTAATAATAATTCCCCAGAATTCTGGCGAGTAGAAAAAANAACCAGAACCCATGCAGATAAAGCTAAATAATACAACTTAAAGAAAAAACTCCATAACAAACTTATCGCACAAAAATAAATAAATGGGAAACATTCTACTGACTTTAATTATTATTAAGGGGTCTTAAGACCGCTCATCTTTTTTACTCAGCGTAAAAAATAAAAAATCTATCTCTCATCCTATTTTAAAACCAGCAGGAACTCTACTTTATCTCCCCGAGGACAAAGCCAATGCCATAGCAGACTGNCCTCTCATCCTATTTTAAAACCAGCAGGAACTCTACTTTATCTCCCCGAGGACAAAGCCAATGCCATAGCAGACTGTTACGAGAGCCAGTTTTCTCCTAATAACGACTACGGAGACCCTAATTGTTCCAGAGATGTTAAAAACATTATAACGGCCTTTTTTTAATAGACCCATAGTGGATAAACNACGGAGACCCTAATTGTTCCAGAGATGTTAAAAACATTATAACGGCCTTTTTTTAATAGACCCATAGTGGATAAACCAGAGCCAATAACACTTAAAGTACTACTAGTCCGCCTTAAATATTTGAACGCCAAAAAATCACCCGGACATGATAAAATAACATATAAAATTATTAAAAACCTTTCGGCAAATGCTTTCTTTGCAATTCTAACGCTTTTCAACTCAATTTCAAACCTAAATTATTTTCCCATTGCGTGGCGCACAGGAAAAGTAATAACAATATCCAAACCGGCGGCCTATCTCCCTTCGTATAGTTTTTGAAAAATTCCTATTAACTAGACTCCTAGTCCGTTCCGAACTACNAACCGGCGGCCTATCTCCCTTCGTATAGTTTTTGAAAAATTCCTATTAACTAGACTCCTAGTCCGTTCCGAACTACCCACAATAATTCCAGAAACCCAGTTCGGTTTTAAAGCACACCACTTCACCACCCATGCCCTTACAAAATTCACAAATGAAACAATAACAGCCATGCAAAATAATCAGCTCAAAAATAGCCATATTTTTAGATATCGCAAAAAGCGTTTAATAAAGTTTGGATAGCCGGCCTAGTAAAAAAACAATCAACTTTAAATTCCCCAACTGCTATATTCATCTCTTAGCCTCATACTTTAATAATGGAAAATTCTTTGTAAGCATAGATAATGCCAACTCCACTTACCCGTAATATATTAGCTGGTGTCCCACAAGGTTCCGCAATATCACCATTCTTATAGGCTATAATATTTTCACCTCAGACATCCCGATAACACACGCCACAGTACTTTACATACACCTGCTATGAGATTATATAATCCACGATAAAAAACTACCATATGCCGTTCTACTTACACAAATATCCATAAACGATCTTGAACACTGGTTTGAAATATGGAAAATTAAAATAAACCCAACTAAATCTCAGGTCCTCTTATTNAGATAATGCCAACTCCACTTACCCGTAATATATTAGCTGGTGTCCCACAAGGTTCCGCAATATCACCATTCTTATATAATATTTTCACCTCAGACATCCCGATAACACACGCCACAGTACAAATGTATGTGGACGATACTCTAATATATATCCACGATAAAAAACTACCATATGCCGTTCTACTTACACAAATATACATAAACGATCTTGAACACTGGTTTGAAATATGGAAAATTAAAATAAACCCAACTAAATCTCAGGNACATAAACGATCTTGAACACTGGTTTGAAATATGGAAAATTAAAATAAACCCAACTAAATCTCAGGTCCTCTTATTAAACAAACGTCAGGTCCAACTAACTCGACAAATAACTTTTAAATTATCCCTATCCCATTTACACAAAATGCCAAACATGCAGGCTTAATTATTGATAATAAATTAATTTGGACTAACCATATAGAAGAATCNCATTTACACAAAATGCCAAACATGCAGGCTTAATTATTGATAATAAATTAATTTGGACTAACCATATAGAAGAATCTAAAATGGCCGCACTCAATAAATTACCACAGTTATTCCCAAAGTTAAAAAATCCATAAATTACCTAGACACCTAAAATTACTAATATACACTTTGATTGTGAGATCAGCCCTTTTATATGGCAACGAAGTATTGATTAACCTAAATAAAGCATTACTAAATTCCCTTCAAGTTATCAAATAATTTTTTTGCGTATCATAGCAAATGCAGACCCCTTTACTTCCAACATAACACTCCACGAACATGAAAAAATANAATAATTTTTTTGCGTATCATAGCAAATGCAGACCCCTTTACTTCCAACATAACACTCCACGAACATGAAAAAATAGCAACTATTAAATCCCACCTTCTGAAACGAAAAATAAACTATTAAAATAAATTATTTTCCCACAAAAATTTCGTAATTAAACGTCCTAAATTACTCCCAGAAACATTAAGTAACCTCATTTACACTGAAGAGCCAAAAAAAAACTGGTACCCCTGTTTATTTCAAGTAGGGCCCTCGCGAGCACGCAGAAGTGCCGCAAGACGACGTGGCNAAAAAAAAACTGGTACCCCTGTTTATTTCAAGTAGGGCCCTCCCGAGCACGCAGAAGTGCCGCAAGACGACGTGGCATGGACTCTACTAATGCGTGAAGGTATGAAGGAGGCAATTCACACAATTAATCCTGCAGGGCAGTCCACAAATCCACAGGAGTGCGAGGCGGTGGAGATTTCTTCTGAACAGCACGTTGCAAGGCATCCCAGATANGGCAGTCCACAAATCCACAGGAGTGCGAGGCGGTGGAGATTTCTTCTGAACAGCACGTTGCAAGGCATCCCAGATAGGGCCAATAATGTTCATGTCTGGTGATTTAGGTGGCCAATGGAAGTGTCTAAAGTCAGAAGAGTGTTCCTGGAGCCTCTNGTCTGGTGATTTAGGTGGCCAATGGAAGTGTCTAAAGTCAGAAGAGTGTTCCTGGAGCCTCTCGGTAGCAACTCTCAACGTGTGGGGTGTCGCATTGTCCTGCTGGAATTGTCCACGTCCGTCGAAATGGTCAATGGACATGGATGAGTACAGGTGATCGGACAGGATGCTTACGTATCTGTAACCTGTCAGAGTCATATCTAGACGTATCAGGGGTCCCATTTCACGCCAATAGCACACGCCTCATACCATGACAGGGCCTCCACCAGCTTGAGCAGTCCCCTGTCACATGTACGGTCCATGGATTCATGAGTATGTCTCCATATCCGTACACGTCCATTCGCCCGATACAGATGGAAACGAGTCTCGTCAGACCAGGCAACGTGTGTCTAGTCATCAACATCCCAATGGTGGCGTTGGCGAGCCCAGGCGAGGCGTAAAGATTTGTGTCGTGCAGTTAACAACGGTACACGAGTGGGCCTTCGGCTCCGAAAGGCCATATCAATGGTGGTCCGTTGAATGGNTGTCGTGCAGTTAACAACGGTACACGAGTGGGCCTTCGGCTCCGAAAGGCCATATCAATGGTGGTCCGTTGAATGGATCAAACGCTGGCACTTCTTGATGCCCAGCATTGAAATCTGTGCCAATTTGAGAAAGGGTTGCATGTCTGTCACGTTTAATGATTCTCGTCAGTCGTCGNTGTCGTGCAGTTAACAACGGTACACGAGTGGGCCTTCGGCTCCGAAAGGCCATATCAATGGTGGTCCGTTGAATGGTTCAAACGCTGGCACTTGTTGATGCCCCAGCATTGAAATCTGTGCCAATTTGAGAAAGGGTTGCATGTCTGTCACATTTAATGATTCTCGTCAGTCGTCGTTTGTCCCGTTCGTTCACGATATTTTTCCGGCCGCAGCGATGTCGAAGATTTGATGTTTTACCGGATTCCCGATATTCACGGTACACTCGTGAAATTGTCATACGCGAAAATCTAAATTTTATAGCTACTTCGGAGATGCTATGTCCCATCTCTGGTGCGCAGACTATAACACCACGTTCAAACTCACTTAAATCATGATAACCTGCCATTGTACCAGCAGTAACCGGTCTAGCAACTTTGCCAGACGATTGTTGTCTTATAAAGGCGCTGCCGACCGCATTGTGTTACTGTGATTGGTTCCATACCTCGGTTATTTGCATACGCACGCCTATACCAGTTATTTTGGCTATCCAGTGTACAACTCCCACTCTACTAAACTCTGCGGCACTTCTACATTTTCCGTTCAGTCCGGGACAAAATTCATCAGTTTTGACAAAACTGGTTCGTGCTAGCATCGCGCTCGTCACNCATTGTACCAGCAGTAACCGGTCTAGCAACTTTGCCAGACGATTGTTGTCTTATAAAGGCGCTGCCGACCGCATTGCGTTACTGTGATTGGTTCCATACCTCGGATATTTGCATACGTACGCCTATATCAGTTATTTTGGCTATCCAGTGTACAACTCCCACTCTACTAAACTCTGCGGCACTTCCACATTTTCCGTTCAGTCCGGGACAAAATTCATCAGTTTTGACAAAACTGGTTCGTGCTAGCATCGCGCTCGTCACNCACATTTTCCGTTCAGTCCGGGACAAAATTCATCAGTTTTGACAAAACTGGTTCGTGCTAGCATCGCGCTCGTCACTTCGCCTGCCACTCTCGCTGCGTACACACTAAAATAACGCCTACTGAGCTCCGAAAACGCCTCTCTAACTGGTTTTCCCTCACTTATTATGATTAACACACTTATTAACAACATAAATATGATTACCTATNAAACGCCTCTCTAACTTGTTTTCCCTCACTTATTATGATTAACACACTTATTAACAACATAAATATGATTACCTATTTTAATTATTTACCTCTTTCACATCTTTCAAGCACCCAAAATCACTAACACAACCACTGAAAACCAAACTAGGAAACAAATCACAGTACCACCTCCACTGCAAAAACTCGCTCTGCATAATCGCGTACATAATTATTATTATAACTAATCTAGGTGAAGGCCGAACCTCCTCCGCTTCTTCCAGAGAATCAGCTATTAAATTCAAGGGGACATTTTCTCACAGCTTAACCAACTTATTTGTTTATAACATTTTATTATATCTTCTTAGAAGACCTAGTTGTATTTTTCCAAATTCCGTTGTAGTAGGGACCTGGAATGTCACCGCGTNAAACGCCTCTCTAACTGGTTTTCCCTCACTTATTATGATTAACACACTTATTAACAACATAAATATGATTACCTATATTAATTATTTACCTCTTTCACATCTTTCAAGCACCCAAAATAACTAACACAACANACTAACACAACCACTGAAAACCAAACTAGGAAACAAATCACAGTACCACCTCCACTGCAAAAACTCGCTCTGCATAATCGCGTACATAATTATTATTATAACTAATCTAGGTGAAGGCCGAACCTCCTCCGCTTCTTCCAGAGAATCAGCTATTAAATTCAAGGGGACATTTTCTCATAGCTTAACCAACTTATTTGTTTATAACATTTTATTATATCTTCTTAGAAGACCTAGTTGTATTTTTCCAAATTCCGTTGTAGTAGGGACCTGGAATGTCACCGCGTTTCCCCCCTCCCACTTTTGTAGGCACAAGCGAGGACAATAAAAGATTGAAACAACCGCGACCCGGGGGCTATACTGGGTCGCTTGACCAACCACCCAGCATGCGAATCGCCGCGGATGTCGGGCTAAATGCCATATGAATGACGGCCTGGGTGGGGCGGGTTGGCTGCCCCTTAACCAAATCCAAATTTGATTACCGCTTGAGAAGACAAGGATCCTCACAGGCCTGTACTTCTTCCGCGCTGAGGGGCTTGTCCCAGTGATGATAAATCGGCGGCGGCGCTGGCATACCTGAATCCGCAGTCCTGGCGCGAGGAGGCCGCTCCGCGCCCACCCCGCACGTCCAATCTTGGGAATGATAGGGTGTCGTAACTGTATGACGCCGGGCTGGGGGGAGGAGCGCGGGCCAACCCCCCTCGTTCCAGTCCAGCGAGAAGAAGTTAGATTTCAGTTAGAAGGGGACATCGTGAAACGCAACACCAGGTGCGCGCTCCCAGGAGGGCCCAAACGAGGTGATTTACTTAGCTAGGGACAGAATCAATTTAAGCAATGTAATGGAAATAAATAAAATCGGAATAAGGGAGAAAAACTAATACGCGAAACGCACTGACGCGCATTACGCCTAGTACGGTGTCAGTAGGTGTGACATGTGTGAATAGGAACAGTTTAAGCAAAAATTAACAAATTTAAAGCACTTTAATTCGGATTATATTTAATCGAAACATTGATGCACACTGACCATTACACCCCAGAGAAAGTCCAGTGGTGTGTCGTTTGTAGGAAAACAAGTGTGGTAAAACCAATATAATAAAATTATTAAAATAATTATAGTGAAGGCACAGCCACGTGCTAAGACTAACCGGCGGCGAGGCCTAACCAAAGTAAATTAATGCATAAAGGTAAATAAAATCTGAATTAGGAAAAATAAATATGACAGGTTCCCATACGCGTAATACGCCTCGGATGAAAAGTTTAAGCGAAATAATTGAAGTGAATACGATTCAAAGAAATTAAAATTCGTGAGGTGCACTAACGCGCAAGCGCCCCTTAATTAAGTCAGGCGGTGTATCAGTGACAGTTAAAAAAATGTATGGTGAGAGCAAATTTAATAAATTTCATTAATATCAGCGTTAAGAAAGATTTAGAGGGATGGCACATCAACGCGCTAAACCCTCAGGAGAATAGCCGGTGATGGAACATGTGTGAAAAAACAAGGCGAGGCAAAAACTGAGTTAATTAATGTACTAAAAGGTACATAAAAACTAAATTGGAGAAAAGGAAATGAGAGGCTCACATATGCGGAAAAGACCGGCGGTGTAACGGACGTGGCGAAAACAATGGAAGATAATAAATCGAGCGAAAGCAATGCAGATGGGACTAAATTAAATAAAAAATAATTAAGGCACACTTTCGTGCTAATACCCCAGATGAAGTCTGGTGGTATGACGGGTAAAATAAAAACAAGTGAAGCAAACCGAATTAAATCGTTTGGATGGAAATTNATGGAAATAAATAAAATCGGAATAAGGGAGAAAAACTAATACGCGAAACGCACTGACGCGCATTACGCCTAGTACGATGTCAGTAGGTGTGACATGTGTGAATAGGAACAGTTTAAGCAAAAATTAACAAATTTAAAGCACTTTAATTGGGATTATATTTAATCGAAACATTGATGAAGTCTGGTGGTATGACGGGTAAAATAAAAACAAGTGAAGCAAACCGAATTAAATCGTTTGGATGGAAATTNTGATGAAGTCTGGTGGTATGACGGGTAAAATAAAAACAAGTGAAGCAAACCGAATTAAATCGTTTGGATGGAAATTATATTAAATAAAAAATATTTAAATTAATTATACTAATGACACGCTCTCGTGCGAAACACCCCAGATGAAGTTCGGCGGTGTGACATTAGTTAAGAGGCAGGTGACACTATGTCGAAGTAAACAAGTAATTAGTTAAATAGTAGTGAGAGGAAGCCCATTTATGGAGGTTGTTCCAGGGCGTAGTCCCGGAGACGGCTTTGTGGGGTCGTAAGTGGCAATATAAGTCACCAGCGCGTTAGGGTGAGGAGGCAAGGAATTAAAGAAGCGGTCTGCTCGCCACCAGACTAGATATGCCATCGGATGTTGGCCGGAACGCTCCAGTAATGTGGGTATTGGGCTCCATTGGCGACAGCCAAGGATAAGACCATGGGCTAAACGGTAAAAAGTGGTGAGGGNGTATTGGGCTCCATTGGCGACAGCCAAGGATAAGACCATGGGCTAAACGGTAAAAAGTGGTGAGGGGTAGGTAGTCCGTAGGGGAGGCGTGGGCGCAGACATGAGCACAGTAGAGTAAAATACTTAAAATTATAGGCGTTGAAGAGAACTAATTTTGTAGGGAAATCTAGCGGAATTGCTGACTTCAGCAATGGAGCAAGGACAANGCGTTGAAGAGAACTAATTTTGTAGGGAAATCTAGCGGAATTGCTGACTTCAGCAATGGAGCAAGGACAAATCAGGATCTGGTGCAGTCACCAATGATGGGCCCCTAGGTATTTTGCTGAGGCCACCGAAGAGACAACGGTTCCGTGACAACCAAGCTTGACAGGAGGGTGAAGGCAGGAAAACGTCTAGTGAAAAGCACTGCCCGGGTNACAACGGTTCCGTGACAACCAAGCTTGACAGGAGGGTGAAGGCAGGAAAACGTCTAGTGAAAAGCACTGCCCGGGTCTTAGTTGCATTGGCCTTAATTCTCCACCTCGTGAAATAATCTACGAGAATCGTAACGGCGCGTGATAAGTAGGGTGAAATGTCGGAGATGAAACAACATAAAAATGTGATGGCCGTGTCATCCTCATACAGAGTTAACTCACAGGAGGGCGGAAAGGGGATGTCACATGTNAACATAAAAATGTGATGGCCGTGTCATCCTCATACAGAGTTAACTCACAGGAGGGCGGAAAGGGGATGTCACATGTAAATAAGGAAAATAAAAATGGTGAAAGAATGGCCACTTGCAAGATCCCGGCCGGGATAGGGTGGAACCACAATAATGACGTTGATACGCGAACACGAAATGTACGATTTGTAAGAAAATTGTATAGATCATAAATGAGGGCAGGAGGAAAGACCTGATACGTCAACTTAAGCAGGAGCGGTTGGTTGTGACGGTATTAAAGGCCTTCGAGAGGTCCAATAGGACTANGACCTGATACGTCAACTTAAGCAGGAGCGGTTGGTTGTGACGGTATTAAAGGCCTTCGAGAGGTCCAATAGGACTAAGCCGAAATAAAGAAATGAAGTAAACCCTGACGTGATCTGGTCAACGACGCAGTACACCACATGTTTTTCGGAGAGCCCGCAGCGAAAACCAAACTGAAATGCTGGAAGGGGACCGAACGGGNGACGCAGTACACCACATGTTTTTCGGAGAGCCCGCAGCGAAAACCAAACTGAAATGCTGGAAGGGGACCGAACGGGGTGACATGGCGTTCTAGGCGGAAAAGGAGAGTGCGTTTGGCCACTTAGAAAAAGACCGAAAGAAGGTTGATGTGTCGATAACTAGATGGTAGGTGAGCTGGAGCACGCAGCTTAAAAAAAGGGACTAATATCTCAGTCCGCCATGTGGATGGAAAGTAGCCAGTCAGAAGAATGGCGTTAATCAATCGGGTGAGACAGACTATCGCCTTACGGAGAAGTGAGTAAAACAGCCGCGGATGTACACGGTCAGGACCTGGNTCAATCGGGTGAGACAGACTATCGCCTTACGGGGAAGTGAGTAAAAGAGCCGCGGATGTACACGGTCAGGACCTGGTGCAGAATTCAAACGAAGTTGGGAAATGTGATGGTAAACCTCGCCCGGAGTGGCGAGGCGAATGTCGCCAGGGTAAGGTGGTGGTGGGCGATAATGAGTGGNATGTGATGGTAAACCTCGCCCGGAGTGGCGAGGCGAATGTCGCCAGGGTAAGGTGGTGGTGGGCGATAATGAGTGGGAAGTAATAAAGGTGACCAAGAGGGAAAGATGGGAATGAAAGTGGAGAAGAAGTAATCGGCTAGGAGTTCCATCTTGTCCTCTGGAGATTCCGCTGGATGCGATGTTACGTGGTCCAGAGGCGGAATGAAATGAGGCGAGGATGATAACTAACGTACAAACCTCCAAACTGAACCTGAAGCTAAACGAAGTGAGCAGATGCGCTAGGCCTTGTCGGCCGCGATGCAAGTGGATGTCGCGGACCAACAGCGAGCACGTAAAGAGTAAAACACCTCGCGATCCGCCGCAGCCCGGGTGTGTTGCCATCGCCAGCGAGCAGCATTACGCTGCTGGACCAGGCGACGGTCGTCAAAGGAAAAAGGGGTACCCACACGGAATCAGGGCGGAATGGAATCGCCTCTCGTGCCGCCTCTAAAACATTATTTGTGAAAAGTGANCCACACGGAATCAGGGCGGAATGGAATCGCCTCTCGTGCCGCCTCTAAAACATTATTTGTGAAAAGTGAAACGTGATTATCTATGCTAACGGGATCAGGAAGAGAAAAATCTAATTTAATGGTAGAGTTTAGGTGGGAACGAAAAAGCTGCCAGTCGGCATGATGAAAATCATAATGGGGGATGGAAGTAAACAAGGGAGTGGTGGCATAAGCGTAGCCAATGACCGGAAGATGATCTGAGGTGAGTTTGGGTCTGACCGAGACGCCCGAGACCACCACCAGGCCAGAAGCCACGAATACGTCCGGGACACTCGTCGGAAGGAATGGAAGTGGGGATGAATGTGAAATGGGGTGGTGCGAAACAACGAAAGTGTGGAGAATCCAACAGGCGGCGGAGCTGCGCGCCTAGCTGATTAGATGACACGCAGCCCCACGCTCGATGTCGGCAATTGAAATCGGCTGCAACTATGATCTGGGCATCTAAATGTAAAAGATTACGTAAACCATCTGCAGGGAATCCCCCAGTTTCTGGAAGGTACACTGAATCAAATGTGAGAGGGTTGGCTTGGCAATACACCCGAACCGCCACAGTGTCGATGTTACCCACTGGGACTGCACGGAGGCCTAATTGTGGAAAATGTGAGCTGACCAAAATTACTACTACCCCGCCCCGCTTAGCAAGATCTGCGCGATAGATAGTATAAACTGAAAAATTGCAAGATTCGGAAGGGCGTAACCATGATTCGGAAATACAAACAACATCCGGACGATGCATTGCCAGGAAGAGGATGAAATCATCGGCCTTCGACGAAATGCCACGGGCATTTCAGGCCACGACTTCTTTAAGGGTAGACATTAGTCAGAGATGTGAACAGACTGGCATAATATGTATTTGCTTGCTCGATTGGCGAAGCGGCACGATGGATGGATAAGGTTGCCTCCAGAAAAAAACGGAACCAAGGCAGAAATTCAGGCTTGAAAGGAAGGTGAATAAGTCGAGGAAGGCTTGGTAAGGAGCCCCGAAAGGGAAGCCCGGTACAGCGCCCTGATGTACGGAACTGGTGGAAGGTTGAAAAAATGCCGCCAGGGACGACACAGCCTGTGCTGGCCCTGCATGTGCAGCCTGGCCGCGGGAAGTTTCGGCAATTGAGGGGTCTGGAACAGGATGTACATATGTGTAGAAAGGGCGTGGTCGTCTGTTTGAGTAGAGTGGTGTGAAAAGACCGATGACGAGGACCGGAGGTGGCCACGCCGCGATGGAACCGTCTGGGGGTCAACCCGGGACTGTTGTGTGAGGGGAAAGGGTGCACCATCGGCCCAGGGACACTTAAGCTGGGGAAATTCTGAAGGGATTGGGGAATTCGAATGAGTCCGGATTGGGGCCACCCGCACGTGGAGTGCTGGAGAGCTAGATCGTGTGCGAGACTCTAAATATTTGATATAGTTAGGGCATATTCGCGCGTTCCCTGAGTGGTCCAACCCCCCCCCCCCATC